>PVHP010026440.1:0-24621 GCA_004024765.1 Zapus hudsonius | reverse complement strand
ATTTACAGTGCAGTTATTAAGTGCTAGTCATTAATTCTTCTTACATTTTATATACAGCTAAAATAATGTGATATGTTAAGGAATATGGTATGGGGCTTTACACTGCCTATTACATCAGTGCAGACATTTAGACTTGGCATACAAGACTTTGGGCATTATGCCCTTAGCTAATATAATATCTATCGGTTCTGAGCAATGAGCTAGGTGGTTTTATAACATGTAGTGAACCAGGACATAGAAAGGTTATTATTTAAAAAAAACAAACAAACAAAAGAAACAGATTTTTGTTTGGGGTAAAAGAAGGAGAATGTGAAGCTCATTCTGTCTGCTTTGGATCATTTTCTTTACTGAAATAAGATAATGAGATATTACAGTGAACAATCTTGTTGTTGGCCATATGACATGGAATTTTTGTTTGTTTGTCCATGTCCTTCATATCTAAGTCTTGGGATTTATGTCCCAATTCAAAATTGGAGGCTCTGTGTGATGGAAACCTATCATTCAATTCCCACAAGAGGTGTGGGCTTTGCTTTCCTTAAGCACTAGGTAGATCTTGACTCGACCTCTGACCAGCAAGGTCTGCCTCACTGAACCCCCGTTGTGTGCTATGCAGGCTTGAAGGCGAAGCTTCTTCCTAAAGAGCCAGGGGAGTTTTCATTTTCCTCTTTTGGTAATTGCTCTGAGGGCTGGGAATGGAGATTTTTCAATATTGGATAGAATGGCAAGGAAAGACAATGTGGGGCAAAGCAGACACCACACCGGTGTGAGAGTGGGGGTCAGTCACAGTGACAGCAGAAGGTGGGAGAGCATCGCCCCTGAGAGAAAGATAACAGGAGATGCTGATGGCTGTCCTGGCTACTTGATGAGAAAAACAAAGGAGAAAGATGGGGGAAAAGACTGAGACCAGAGCAAGAACTTTCATATAATTAGAGCTGTGTGATTTTCTGAAAGAAATGCAACCATCTTGAAAGACTTACTATATATACATATATATGCATGTATATATATATATATATATATATATATATATATATATATATATATATATATAGTAGCTAGTAGCTAGGATGATACCTTCTTATTCTAAAGGGAAGAAGGGAAGGCTGGCATTTTTAAATGCTTGATGCTACACTTTGGATAAGTATCTTCTCAAAGCCAACATGTTGAAGACTTGGTCACTAGCCTGAGATGCAATTGGAAAGTGAGGGAACCTTTAGAAGCTGGGCTTTGTGGAAAACCTTTAGATCATTGTAGGTATGGCCTTCAAGGAGATTTGGGGTTCCAGCCCTCCCTTTTCCTGACCTTTGACTTCTAGCTGCTGTGAGGTGAGGCACATCTTCTATTGCTCTAACCACATATGCAGAGTCCTTCGGGATTACCACACTACATTAAGTAGGGCTCAGCTACTAGAAATACAACAGGAGCTTTTCTGAATAAGGAAATAAAGATAATGCTCTCGCATCTTGAACCAGGGGCACTAAAGCCCTAAGGCAACCTCTCTCAATATTTAAAGGAACTCTTAATTGTTACAAGGCAAATGTTTGTAAAGCTACAATAAAACTAGTCCTCCATAAAATTGCTAACATGAATAGTTACCCTTTGATACATAAAATATAAGGTTAGTTCATCATCAAAAGAAATTCAAAAATATAGCTCAGAGATTTTTTTTACCCAAGAAAGTACTCAGATGTGATATTTATGATTACTTCAATAAGCTAAGTATAATGAATAATCACCACTTGATTTCTGCTTCAAACTGAGATATACATATGATTACTGTATTAGTTTGACTGGTTGTCCCCTAATAGATTCAAGAGTTGGGTTTTTTTTTTTTTTAATTTCTAATGGAAGAGGTGTCACTGTGGGCAAATCTTAGGGCCCAGCCCTTAGGTGTTACTGGGGCTGGATCTGGAATTTCAGTCTAAGGTCCCTGGCCTTTCGTGCTTGCTTACTTGTGGTGTTGCTGATGGTTTTTCTCTCTGCTTGGATCTATGAAAGGGGGCCAGCCTATTTCACCATTATGGAATTTCCCTTGGATCTGTAAGCTGTTTCTCCTATAAACTGTTCTTGGTTTGGAGGTTCATCCCAGCAATGTTAAAACTGGCTGCAACAATTCCCTGTTTCAGGTCAAGTACACATTCTTAAAACAGGCCAAGATGTGTAAGGAGGTTAAATGCCCTTCCCCCAGGAATCTTCTGTGTTCAAGTCTACCTAACAGTAACAGCAAAAGCACAGAAGAAGGAAGGCTCTTGGCTGCAGTCTGGCCCAGTTTGAGGGTGTGAATGAAAAGCTCCATAGAGCCCTCATCTCCATGGGGAAAATATCTGATTTTAGTAACATCTTGCCATGCATAAGAGTTATTTTTGAAAAAAAGGTTCTATACTTGTCAAAATATTCCTAAGTGTGAGTTTAGTGTTTCTTGAAGAGACAGAAAGGGAGAGAGTGGGCACTCATGAGTCTGTCTGGCCTTCTATCTTCAGAAGGGAACTAACTGCTAAATGATGCAGAGGTGATCTGTACCTATAGAGAAGAAGAAGGCGTCTACCTGCTCCTACTGCTCACGCTCTTCTCATCTGCAGCCTGGCTTATTCCTCGTTGAATGATTTCTTCGCCTCCATGGTAGCTCAAAGTAAGCCAGCAGCTTCTTAACCCATTTCCTTGTTGGCTGATGACTTCTCTTGGAAACTCACAGCAGTTATTTTGTTTTACTTTTACTCACTTTCCACTTACATGGTTAATGTGCTGTTGGCCAATGAGATATATTTTTCTCTAAAAGACTACTAATGCTTTTGGAGATGATAGCTATTCTCTGAACCCATCACAGGGCTTGGTATAGACAGCAACTGAAGAAGCTTCCTTCCATTAGTGGTTTTCCTCCAGTAAAACACTGAGGAAGGGAAAGGAGGGATAAGGGGCAAGGATTTTGAAAAAGGGCTGAACATTCTGCCGTTTCCTTCCACCAGTGCCAACGAAAGCTGATGGCAATCCTCAAACCACATAGCCACACCTTCCCTCTTCAGCTCATAGAATCATCAATAAAAAGATAAGTTGCATGTAATATTATTACTTTCTAAATTTTCATGAAATAGCCTGCATGTCTGAGACCCCTAACACTTATATAGATAAGAAGAGACATCCTTCAAAGATCAACAGCTGTACCTTGATTTACACTGCCCCATTTTTAGATATCCATCCATGAATGGGAAGGTATATTTTCAATAAGATGTACCAAAAACAAATTCCTGATAGGACAAAGAGAAACCAAGGCCTGTTAAAACCAACACTATAAGAATGTGTTTACATCAAATGACCATCTTCCCCTCCTTCTTTCATAAACTTTGAGTACATTGTAACTTCATCCTTCCTCTCCAAAGGTAATACAACTGTGGAACTTGTGAGAGGCTTCTTGAATTAAATACAAGTCAGGGGGCCAATCCAACAAATTTGTTTTCCTATGCACTGTCATTATTTACAGTGTAACACTATCTAAGAACACTTGGCATGCATACACATGGATGCATTAGAGTGGTGGTGGGGAGGGAGAGCTTGTAAAAGCAACAAAGCTTGGCTGACATCATTCTTCATCTTGGCTGCATACAGACTAATGGACTCCATTTCTCCTGGGGCTTCAGGTCACCTTACTTCATGCTGATCTTCAGGGAGAAGCATAGGGTGGTGAGTGCAATGAGAGACACCTAAGCAATTTTTCTTATTAACTGGAAGCTGAGGTCCTGTGAAGTTCAGCTGGTTAAAATGATTTATCTAAACACTGTAGCCAGCCTGGCAGAGGTTGGTGGGACATATCCTGGCCATCCACTTCTCCCTGATTTATCAGGGGCCATATCCACTCACCAACATCCCCCACCACCACCATCACAAAGAGGAATCCCTGAGGGAATTATTCACCATCTCATTTCAAGTGCAATTAGCCTTGGGAAACTTCCCATTCTTCTGAAATTGCTCCAAATCCCCTTAACCTGATGCTGCTTTAATTTACTGACAAGCATGCAGGTGGCCCAGAAGTGTGAGTTTTCCTTAAGGGCAGCTTTAAGCAACTTCTTATCTTCTTCCCAGAGGACTCTTTGCCAGGGATGCTCTCAAAATCAAAAGTGATTCAGAGGACAGCGGCTGTCCTTATTCAAGGATCTGTATGGTTACTTCTTGGAAAGAATGTGGTAAAGATATGAAGAAATGAGTGCTTATTTTGATTGGGTTAAATAATACTGGATAAGGTTGGGCTTCCTGTGAAAACAAAGGGGGGAATGGTTCCCCTTAACTCTTTTACCTCTGTAATCTTCACCTTTTTCTCTACCAGGAAATCTATATTGGTTCCTTGGTTCCAGTGTCACCATTAACATGAAACATCACTATCAATACTGAACTCATTGCTTCTCTGTTCTCCAAAATGCCCATTTACACAATCATAGGACTTGCCAGACTTTTATTATAAATATTTATATCTAGAACATTAATTTTTCATAAAGCTGTGTGAACTCTTCCTCGTCTGAACTTATATAGCCTATTTGTATAACCAAGATCAATTTCTTCCCCAGATTTTGAAAGAGCTTTTTATGTTCACAGACTAACAGAGAGACCTTGCCTATAGATCATTAAATGTGCATTCATCTCCATGTAGAATATCTAATATTTGGTGATGATAGATGAAGTATCAGAATTTTCATACAGAGGTCCAAACTTGTCTCAATCTCTTCCATTTTATAGTTAAATATTAATTAGAAAATAAATATAATAAATCACTGAATACAGAGATTATCTCTACAGGTCTTTGAAAGCTGAAGAAAAACCTTCAATTTAGATTTTTTTTTCCCTAAACACTGAGGTCGTAACTCAGAGTGTGTGATAATGCTTCAGGACTCACAAGATCAGGAACAGGGTGATGAAACCAATACACAGTTCCCTTGTTTCCTATGCAAATTTAGAACCGAGCCACATCTAATCTGTATTCAGAAGGGGAAACAGGATTCAAGATGTAGTGGTATTTCATGAATTTATTTTTAGCTTTCCCAAATGTATAACTTCTAGAACACACAGGTTGAAAGGTTCAAACCTACTTCTCAAACAACTTCAAAGAATGTTTAAGGGGGCTGGAGAGATTGGTCAGTGGTTAAGGCACTTACCTACATTGCCTATGGACCTGAGTTTGATTCCCTGATGTCCAATAAAACCAGATGCACAAAGTGGCACATGAATCTGAGTTTGTTGGCAGTGGTTGGAGGCCCTGGCATGGCCATTCTTGCTGTGTGTCTCTCTGAGTACCGTTTTATTTCTTTATAGTCCAAAAATTATAAACTTTTCATGCTAGTTTCTATCATTCTCCCACAAACTCCAGGCCTCCATTCTCAGTCTTTTGAGAGTTTACAATGCAAGAACCAGAAGGATCTTCATGAAAAAGTAGTGAAGAACAAAGTCATGGGAGAATGTGGAGTGTCTATATCTCTTACCACTGCTCCTTAGTGACTGTAATTCTGCATGAATCAACGCCAGCTGAGATGAGAGAGGGGGTGAGGGAATAAGTGAAGCTTTTTCACCAATCTCAAAGGACAGGCTTCAGAGACAAGACCATCAGACTCACTGCAGCTGACCAGGTAGTTTATCTCCCTAGGCCGAAATCATTCAACATTTAATCAATTCTTTTTCTCATCACACTCTGAGGTTTCTAGAAAGAAAAACCAAGATATGAATCCTACCTGGAAAAGTATCTATGATTTATTTAAACAGATTACATTAAGATATATTTATTTCCTCTGATTATGCTCATTGTTCCCTGATTTTCTCTGCTACCTTTCCTCTTGGGTAGTTATGCTATGGAACATAAAACCTTCCACAAACCCAAGTTATTAAGTTACTAGGCAAAAGCTGGATAGAAATATTATTGATTTATATCTGATTTTTATAGCTGAATTTAAATTTCCTTCGTGTGAATGGTAAAGCACATGTAACTTAAATTTCTTCTCCAATAATATCTTTTCAAGGGTTAAAAATGAAATGAACACTTTTAAACCTCTCTCTTCTGAGATTATAAGAAAATTACAATATAATTCATATAACTATAGCCACTTAGCAAATCATTCATTTCATTAATCATTTTAACTTGAATGTCATTATTAGCACTATAGAATAGTTTTTAATTTTTCTGCATGGAAGACAAAACATTTAATGGTATATAATCATAAATTATAAGTGGTCACATATAAATATATTGAATTTAGATACTACAGACACCCAACAAAACCCAACATAATGCCTAGCTTTTATCCAGTTACTTTTGTTGTTGTTGTTGTTGTTTTGTTTTGTTTTTTCGAGGTAGGATCTTGCTCTAGTCCAGGCTGACCTGGAATTCACTATGTAGTCTCAGGGTGGCCTTGAACTCACGGCGATCCTCCTACCTCTGCCTCCTGAGTGCTGGGATTAAAGGTGTGCACCACCATGCCCAGCTTCCAGTTACTTTAACAATTGTAATTTTAATAAGGGCTTAAGATTCTTTCCCAGAAAAAAAAATAAATAGTAGCAGGCAGAGGTAAAGCCAGATTTCCAAAATTTAACCAGGAACTCTCTGAACCTAGGCAGGAGCCAGCCATAATCCCAAAGGCAGACGGCAAATAAAATGTCTCGTCAGCTCCTGAGCTTTAATGCATTTTACCTTAAACATTTACATTAACAGATGGTCCCCAGCAGTGCTATAAACTTACTTCTGAGTTCATTTCTATGTCACTGTCAACCTCATTTATCACTATCCATGCAGTAGAAAAATGCCACAAGGGGTTTAAATCAGAACAGTAAGGAGAAGGGACAAACTCCAGGAAGCAATTGGTGTCACCTACAAACATGGGCTTGACCTTTGTTAAAAAAAAAATCAATAGGAGGATTGATGACTGGGGAAGAATGAGGATAAGAACCAACAGAAATCATACACTTGACCTATGGGAAGGTACCACAAGGGTTCTCCTCATCACTGGGAAACCTCCCGGGCTTTCTTTCTCTCTAAGTTTTCCAAGGAAGGTGAAGGCATGAGCAATAAAAGAGTCATGAGTTATAATGGATTCCAGGGAGGTATTATGTTAATAAATAGATTTAAAAAGAGAAGTGATGAGTATGAGGAATGATTTTTTTTTATTTTAGGGAGTTGTTTTTTTTTTTTTTTTTTAGCATCGGTGGGCAATATATTCAAAAGAGAGCATTTTTTAGACATATAACAATACATTATTGAACTTTTTTTCTTTAGACGTGGGGTGTGTGGGCGTGTGTTCTCTGTATTTGGCATGTGGTATGTGTAGTGTGGTATGGTATGTGTATGTATCAGTGTATGTTCATGTGTATAGCAGTGCACACATTATGTGTAAGCTTTTGCTTGCAGAGGCCAGAAGAGAACATCAGGTGTCTTCCTTGATCACTTTCATTTTCTTGATATGGAGTCTCTCTTACTGAACCCTGAGAGCTTCTATTTTCCATCAGGCTGCTAAGCTAACAAGCAAGCCCCAGAAATTCCTGTCTTTGAACCCCATAGGTCTAGGGTTACAGTTGCTTATGGCCATACTTGGCTTTTCTTTTCTTTCTATCTTTTTTGTATGTAATGTGGTTCTCTCTCTCTCTCTCTCTCTCTCTCTCTCTCTCTCTCTCTCTCTCTCTCTCTCTCTCGTGTGTGTGGTATGTGTGTGTGTGCTATATGCACAAGTATGTATCCATGCAGTGCCCATCTGCTCCACTGAAGCAGGTGCACCTTCCTATTCTGGCCCAAAGGGAACAAGAAGTATTCCCTGTCATTGTTCTTCTGCCTGTTCTTATTGATCCTCAGAACCTTACTGATCACGGAGTCTCTTTTGTTTTGTTTGTTTGGTTTCTTTCTCCCGTGGGTGTAGATGACTCTCCTATCCCTGGTCCCTGGAGGACTAAGGAGCTTGGCCATGCCCAGCTATTTATATGGGTTTGGGGCCTAGAACTCCAGCAATCTCAGGCCTCTACTGGTCTGCATGCTTGCACAGGAGGTGTTCTTATCCACTAGGCATTCTCCCCAGCCCCATCCACAGCCTTTTACATGGGTGCTGGAGTTCGAACTCATGCTGGTTTAGGCCCTCTCAAACCCTCATGCTTTGACCACAAGCTCTCTAACCCACTGAGCCATATCCTTAGCCCTGTTTTATTAGAATTTTAATTTATTTTTACTTTTAAAATTAGCATTCGGTGAAATGGAGTTATGTTTTTCTTTTGATGTACAGTTCAATGAATTTTAGCATGTGTGTAACTTCTTGTAACCAGAGCCACAATTATCATATAGAATACTTCCACCACTTCCCCAACCCATGCGATCCTTTGAGGAATCACGATAGTCCTCTCATGTAGAGCATAGCTCTGAATGTTAAAATTCCTCATTCAAGAGGCAACTCTGAAACTGGTTATATAAAATTCCTAATGACTTTTCCAATACCACCTTGCACATCTATTTATTTTGCCATCAGGCTTCTAAACATTTTCCAATCACTAAAAGTTCTAACAAAGTTCTTAAAGCGACATTCTTTAATAGCAAATGGCACACTGTCCTATTTTTACTTAGGGAAAAGCAACAACCATTTTTTGTTGTCATTGTTGTTTTATTTTATTTTACAGTGTAGCCCTGACTCCCTGCCCTCTCCCACATGCATGCATATTCGTACTAGTAGAAAACAAAAAGCGAGTAGACTGTCTCAAGCAAGTAATGTCAAGTCCCCAACAGAATGCCAGAAACATATGTAAGAGATCAATAAATGTCCTTTGCATCGTCTGACTCATTTCCAAGGCTCTGTCTTCAATCTAGGGTTTTACATGCCCTTTGATTTTGAGAATGTACAAAACCCATTGCTTGGGGTAGGCATCCTTTCCCCTTGTGTGGTTCCTGCCCCGATTTGCAGGTCTGAGTTTCAAACTAATAGCTTTAGTGAAATCAAGTAAGTCTTCCTCTGTCTGCCAATGCTCCTGACAAAGTGACTGGAAACGGGTGTGTTTTTATAGGAGCTCCACACTGCTCTGGGGATAAAACCTCTGTGCCTCAGGAACACCACGCGCAGACCCGGCACAACCTCTCGCACAGAGCCACTGATGGAAAATAAATGGGAATTTGTCATCTTTTGTTTGGGGAGACTGCTGTGATGCATGTCACCATCCATTTAAAAATGAAAGAGGCAGGCAAAAATGTTCTGTCATGAATGCCAATGGGAGCATGACTACTTTCAGTCCCTGTGGAAAAAAAATCTCATTTATCCTGGACTGGCAATAGGCAGAATCCAGGCTCAAGTGTAGTTGATCTCTATAGTACTAAGGAATTGGGTGAATCTGAATACATAAGGAATTTTCCAAGAGGTAAATGTGAATTCTCCTTGTTTTGTATGGCCAAAGCATTTAACTTAGTCAGCTTGAATTATCACCTCTCAGTTATTTTACCTTAGAAAGATTTCCAGTATCTACCATGTGAGATGCATGGTGAAATGGGGGAGCTCTTTAGGGTAAGAAGCAGGCACTCCAAATTCTAAATGTGGCTCACTCATTATTCTTTGGCTAAGCCATTTATCTTTACTGGATAGGCATTAGATTTGTATAGGTAGGAGAGACTCAAGCTAGAATTAACTCATCACTATTTCAGTTCCAAATTTCATAATGTTTCCCATGACTTTACTACAAACCTGAAACTTAATGGTGACTTGTACACTGTATAAAGTGTGTGTGTGTGTGTGTGTGTGTGTGTGTGTGTGTGTGTGCATGTGTGTAAATGTGCACACCTTATACACAAGTTTGGACATGCAGAGGCCAAAGGAGCCTTGAGTATTAACACACACACACACACACACACACACACACACACACACACACACACACACTGTAGTTTTCTTGCAAGGAACCTGACAATTACAAAATGTTCAGTTTTCTAAGATGAAAAACTGAAGCCAGCACCCTCATACCACACGTAAATGTGATTACATGTATTAATTAAAAGCTGGGAATTGTTATCAAATAAATATATCACATACAGATTTGAATATACATTAGGATGGTAATAGAAGACAGCTTCTTGAAAATGTATGCCATATATATATATATATATATGACATGTATACATGTTTGTATGAATGAACATATTTACTATATGTGTGTATACATGTATGTATACATGTGTGTATATATAGTATACATATATGTATATTTTACACACATAAGCAGATTGAGTAGCCCTTATTCGAAATGCATACATGTATATATGAAATTAACTTAACTGTATTAATGCAGGTCTGTGCATGGTGTTCCTGAGGCACAGAGGTTTTATCCCCAGAGCAGTGTGGAGCTCCTATAAAAAACACATCCATTTCCAGGCACCTTGTCAGGAGCATTGGCAGGCTGAGGAAGACTTACTTGATTTCACAAAAGCTATTAGTGAATTAATACATGTGTATATGAAATGAAATATTTATACATATAATCTGTATGTATATGCATATGTATACATATCTCCTGGGGGTAGGATCTATGTATAGCACAAAACTCATTAATATTTCATTTATATTATATAATTTTATATCATTTAATTTTACACAATATTTTCAGTGTACCTGCATTTTGATTGTGACCTCTCATGTGGGGACAGATATAGAAGTTTCCCCTGTAACTTCATCTTGATGCTCAGATAGTTTTGGATTTTGGAGTATTTCACATTTCGATTTTTTTGATTCAACATGCTCAACCTGTATATTCCCTTTTGAGACTGCTTTGGACTTATCAGCAGAGGGAAAAGACTATTTTACTCTGATTCTTTTGAATATTTTTATTTATTTATTTGAGAGAAGAGGCAGAGAGAGAGACACTATTAGAAAGAGAAAGTATAGGTGCATCAGAGCCTCTTGTCTCTGTAAAAAAAAATATATCTCTAAATGCATATACTACTTTGTGTGTCCAGCTTGGTGCGGGTCCTGGGGAATCAAGCATCACACCTAGGCCAGCCAGCAGGCTTTGCAAGCACATTTTTAAACCACTGAGCCATCTCTCCCGTCCTGTCATAACTCTCTTATTTCTATGGCATTAGTAACTATCCATAGTTTCTGGTAGTCAGCATAAAATGCCCATGTTCATTTTTGTTATTATTGTTGTTTTTTTTCTTTTTTTAAGAAAAAGTCCTAGACTTTGGTAAGAAAAAATAGTGCCTCCTTATTATTCTTGCCCATCACAGAACAGTGTCCACAGCTCTATATTAGCATGTTTATGTCATATTCAGATCTTCAGAGCTTAGGAATAGCCTTTCTTCTCCCTGTCCTCATGACCTCACATGGTGCCTCATGCAAAATAATTAAAATTCCCAAGTAAACATTGACCACATGCAGTTTCAAGTTTGTAGATTTACTTTTAATCTACACATTGATAATTTGCTATCATACCGAATTTTATTCTCTACAAAATATAAAATAGGATGCTACCAACTCCACTTATTAACCACTATGAAAAGTGAATGAAATGATTTACTCAAAATACTTACACAGTGCAAGACCTGCCCTCACTGAATACTGAAACTATGGACCGTTTACTGGCATAGGAAACAGAATCAAAACACAAAGTTGGTGCAGAAGAGAAGAAAAGATAAACCGTTTGATTATAGACAGGGTATTTCCTTTTGGCCAAAAGTTGATTGTGTTTGAAATATTTGGTGTTTGATAACCTCATCTGTGGTTGGAAGCATACCCAAAATGATGGAGAGAAGATAGAACCCATGTCAAGGATGCACACATCATATAGATGGCGAGACCATGATTTGGGAGCCTGTGATCAAAAATGGTGACTGGCTTCCTTCTTTTTTTCGTTCATTATATCCTTCCATGATGTAGAACTTGGAAAATATGACAACCATCATACAGTGAAAGAAAGGAAAGGAAGGAAAGGACGCTGGTGAGGTAATGTATGAAGACAAGAGAGAAAGGGTGTACATCAGGAAACCTTGGGAGAATGGGACATGGGAAGAGATATGAGAAGTTGGCATATAGCCCTCTCTGGGTTCTGGGGAAATACTGGAATGTAGAAATCAAACTGTTAGAATGTGGACATAAACCAATCAAATTCTTTTAGCCACTGATCCCAAGAAAAGATTTGTACCTAACTCTATGTAAGCTGTCGTTTTTTCGGAGGAAACTCTCACAAATTAAAATCCTCAAATACATGTCATCTATATTATAGCCCAGTGTTCTACCTGGTAATTCAAGTTCAAACCAGATGGTTTATTTATAACTCTTTTACCTTTGAATAGCATTTTTCAAACCTTTTGTGTTTGTTTCTCCCACATGCTTATCCTCAGGCAAAAGATCAAAACAACTTTATTTCTAAGGTGAAAGAGTAAAGAATATAAGAAGCTTGGCTTCAGTAGAACCTAGGTGGACAGTTTCATATTTTCCTCAAAAACAAACAACAATCCCCACTTGCTGCTTGCTTCTGGATTCCCCCAGCTATCTTTCCCTAAAAATTCCATGTGGTCTCATTAGGAAGGGGTTCTATTTTTTTTTTCTTTAAGTGGTTGAATCAGATCCAATTACATAATTATTGTAATATACTAATAGCTTTCCCCTAGTGAAGTGTGGCTTGGTTACAGTATGTATTCCCTTTCATGCTTGGAGCTTCTTAAAAAGAGAAAACCAGTAAGTGGCTATTATTCCTTTTAGAATATATGTAAAACTTTATAGGAGGATGAAACAGTTACAAGGGGACTTAGAAACAGACATATTTTAAGGATTCATTTCACCTCTTCTCTAATTGATAAACTAAATCAATTTTAACCTCAACATAATGATTTACCATTTAAAAGAATATGTTCTATTGAGTTGCATAATTATCCTTTCCCTGTGGGGGGAAAAACCTTTAATTTGGTAGCAAGTTTATATTTCTAGTTGCTGCTGTAATATGGAGAAAGGGATATTTTTAAGTAGATATATTACTATAGTGGGTTTTAGATTGGTGTAAAAGTATCATAAAAAATGAAATTTGCTTAAACAGATCCCAAGATTCTATTCAGCCCTGTAAGTTTAGATTGGTTTAAAAAAAAACTGCCTGGTAATTCAGCTAGAGTTCTGGTCTTTAGCCAAAGGTATCCTCAACAAGGAAGGAGATGTGAAATTGAACACAGGTACCAGAAATCAGAAGGGTACCCAGAAGGGCATATTAGTCTCTCTTCAAAAGCACAATTGCCTCCCCAAGTAGCAGGGAAATACAGGCTTGATCTTCTCATGAAAAGAAACAGCATTGAGCCAAGGACAAATGCACAGTACCGTGCATCATAAATATGGTGACAGCAAGAGCAGTGTGGTCCTCTGTCATCATCTCCTAGCATCCCTACAAGAATCATGAGCTAGTCAGATGATAGAGCTAGAAAAGGTCTCATAGATCATGGAGTGTCATCTCCTCCCTCTGCAAGGGCTGCAAGAGAAGAAGTTATTTGCCAAACTCATAGAAGTTCTATGAAAACACCTTAGGCTCTTTTAAGTATTTCCAGAAATGGTCATTCATATGTTACAAATATATAGATGTAGGTGTAAATAAAATTATATCCAAGGAGTTTTTTTCATCTGACAAAACTATACATCACTTGGGAGGGTCAAAAATTAACAATCAGAGTCAAATTGTTGTTTCATTCAATGAAGTGCATCATGCCAGATTTTACTAACTTTTGTTCTCCTTCTTGCTTAGAAAAATGCACACTCAAAAATAAGCTTCACTTACTTTAGTCCCTCATGCTTGGACCAGTTTACATAATGTGGTTTAAGTACCATTTTGTACTAGGAATCTGGAAAGTGTGCAAGATAAGCAAAAAAATAGATCTTTTAATCATATCAATCACCAGGCAGTATATAAAATGAAAACAGACTTCTGACACTCACTTCTAACTGAATCATTTAAACATGGTATCTTCCACCATGGATTAGCTGTCAAAAATTGAAACCATCCATTGGCTAAAATACTTAGCCTTTATTCTTCTGCCTAAATAGCTACCATTGACATGGGCTTGCCTTGAGTCATCATAACTTTAACAAAAAGGCCTTTATGACTAGTTGAACTCAAGGACCTTTAAAATTTGATTCCATTCTGAGAGCTTCAGATTCTAAAATCGGCAATGGAAATCCTAGAAATCTTTCAAATTTCATGCTGAATGAAGCATATCTGAAGGGGAAAGATTTTAGTCTAATTATCTTGCCATTTCAGCCAATGTGATAACTAGCTTTATTTCTCACATTTTATTAGAATATCTTCCTAAATCTCCATAGATCCCTAACTCTCGCAAGCTGGGATCCTTGCCTACTAAACAACTCAAATTAAATAGAAAGCCTCTCTCCCAGCCTTAACATCATTCAGCCCCCCTCTCTCTAACAGAGGTGTTCATTCTTTTGCCCAAATGTCCTGTAATGAGAAGAAAACCTAACCATACCACACACATGTAACTTGCCTGGTTTCTGCCTTAATCAGGTACAGGAAATTCATCTCACAACTTATGGCCCAAGTAAAAGCAGAAACCTTCCAAATATATCTTGCAGTGGCTTTAATGAGGATGACATTTCATCCTCTGAAGTTAATAACTGAAGAATTTAAAGATACAGTTCAAAAGTTATAATATAGCCACCCATGCTTGTTGCTTTAAGCAACTAACTTTTAGAGTAATTTGTTATTTGGCAATAGATAACAAACACATTTCTTCTTTGCTAGTCACAATAACCTAAGAATCTATTATAAAAGTGTGGAGGAATCAAAGCTTCGGAATCAAGAATCCAGTGTTGGCTCAGCAATAGAGTTATGAGCAGCAGAACTGCCAGAGGCCACCCCCTTTCCCATTCTACAAGACTCTCACCTCAAGGCTGCAGGAAGTACTTGGCTAGTGAATGAACCTAGTTTAAAGAACCCCACAGACCCTGTAGACCAAGTCTACCATATTTATCAGGCTTCAGCTAACACAACAATACCTCAATTTGCAAAAGGACCAGTGGCATCTGATCTACCATTTTCTATTTTCCTCATCAATTAGTTAAGGTCCGAGAAGAATGTCTACCTCATTTTTCTCTTATTTCTCTCATTCTGTATATGTGGCAAGAGGGCCAAGAACAGCTCTTTGAGAAACTAGCTGGAATGCAACAGTCCTCAACTTCTTTGCACGGGAATCTGGAAGAGATGCAATGAGACAGCACGTATTTGGCACCAATGGATGTTTGAACATTGCAGGAATAAGAATGAAAAATATGCTTTGGCAAAGAATTGGACAGAAAGGAGGATTTAATTAAAGATCTGAAGCATACACCATTGGAACTAATTAATAATAGTGTCTGCCAAGTCATCATTTTATGGGAGAGAGAAGAAATCTCAACCACATTCATCTGGACCAACAAACTATAAGAAATCTTTCTATCTCTGTAAAGAGTGTCTATCTGTTATCAAAGGCCTATTGCCCTCAAGAAGGTTACACTCTAATTGCTAAGTCATGGTATCCAAGCCAAGGTTGGAAATCTATCAAACAGTGCAAAACTAATGAGTGTATCAATGCTGGAACTGCAAGCCAAACCTGCTGGAGCACAGCTCTCATCCCAGGTCTCAGGAGGCAGAGGCAAGAGGATTGAAAGTTGAAGGCATCCTGAGCTACAAAGGAATACTCTATCTCAAAACAAAAACTCAAGCTATATATTAGAATGGTTTGATCCCTACCTACGAACCCTCATACATCATCTCTCTTCAACAATGTGATTTCATTGTCCAAAAGTCTGATAGTCAACTGAAATGGATCCTCTTGAGAGGTGGGGAACCTGAACCCTGAATGGAAGAGTGGACATAAAATACATACAAACCACAAAGCAAAAGATAAGAGATGCTGAGTTCTGACACTACTTGACTTTCACCTTTGCTTATGACAAAGTCCATCACAATGTAGTGAAGGTATCAGATGAACTATGAAGTAATAAATGAATTTGAAGCAGGTTCCTTGAGACAAGAAGACACCTGCCTACACAGGTGTGCAAATTTGAGTCTAATGTTCAAATGGCAAAGAAAGAAAGAAAGAAAGAAAGAAAGAAAGAAAGAAAGAAAGAAAGAAAGAAAGAAAGAAAGAAAGAAAGAAAGAAAGAAAGAAAGAAAGAAAAAGAAAGCTAGCTTGGAGTGAGACCAAGAAGGACCTGATCTCATCCTGGCCACCTCAGACCAATAAGAAATCAGAGTGTGTGTGTGTGTGGGGGGGGGGGTCTGCTACCTGCTTGTTTTGTTTCCAGTCAAGCAAAACAAGGGGCTTATCTCTCACACAGATCAGCATATGAGATATGCCGAGGATGTGTTTGCCTGTCAGACTCATAAACACAACAAGATATGCCAGAAGCAACCGGAGAGGACCACGTCTTGGTTCATGGATTACAGACTGCGACATCCATCACCATCAAAGCAAACAGCTTTAAGCCACTGTCCTTGGAGCCTGGCCTAACATACTGGAGGAATGTGACAGAAAAAAAGAATGAATACCCAAGACTGGTTTTGGTTTCCTTTTATAACAAGGAGTCAAATAGAGCTGAGAAGGCCTTAGGTAAAGAACACTTTTCCTTCCAGGCTGAGAAGGGGGACCTTGAAACACTTTATTCCCAGGAATTAAATGCAACAGGCTGTTAGCTAGTCCCTGGTCCTAGGGTCCAGCATGATTGCCAACCTCAAGATATTCCTGTCAAACCTTAACTAATTAACTAGGCTTACTCCCAGTAACATTAATTCCATTATTATTGATTATTAATTTGAAAATATAAGGCGCATAGATTTTATGCATATATATGCAACTGTGAAAATGCTCCCTCAATTCAAACTACATTAGATTCATTATTTTTCTTTTACAGATCTAAAGACAGGCACAAAGAAGTTTAATGTTCAAGACTGAATATTTAGTTTTTGGCATGAGCTCATATGTCTTCTGTCCCTCTCCAGTTTATTGATTTATTCAGTCATCACATATTCATTGCATATTTACTGTGTGCAAGGCGAAATATTAAATAATTGGAGTGATGCAGCTTACCCAATAAGTGTTATTTCATTGAATGAAAACTTCAGTGTTACTATATTGTGATGGCTTGAATATAAAATGCCCCTCATAGGCTCATGTCTTTGAATACTCAATCCCTAGCTTCTGGAACTGTTCAGGAGAGTTGTGGGACCTTTAGGAGGACATGGGTCACTGAAGGTGGGCCTGGAGGTTTAAGCCTGGCTCCTCTTAGCCTTGTTCCTCTGCCTCCTATCTGCAGAGGTGACATGTGATGCTGGCTTCCAGCTCCTGGCTTCATGCCCATGCCTTCCCCACCGTGAAACTTATAACTTTAAGCTGGATTAAACACTTTTCCTTCCATAAATTGCTTCTGCTCAGGTACTTTTTATAGCAATCTGCAAGTAACTTAAACATATATATATATATATATATATATATATATATATATATATATATATATATATATATATATCATGTACTTTTCTAAGTATCTGGAAAAAATGTGATCAGCCTAGAAAACTCTCCTATGAGTAACCATTGAGGCAAAGAGAAGTGAAATAACTTATCTAAGGTAACAGAGACAATATGTGGTAGAATTTGATCACAGGTAGTCTGGCAAATGAAAATGTCCTCTTAACATTTTACTATGGAACCTTATAAAAAAACTATATTTGATAAATATGAGAGAGAATGAGGGAATGGGGAGAAGCCTCAGTGGTTAAAAGCACTTGCTTGCAAAGCCTGACTGCCTGGGTTCAATTCCTTATTACCCATGTAAAGCTGGATGCACAAAGTGGTTCATGTGCCTGGAGTTTGTTTTCAGTGGTGAGATGCCCTGGTGTGGTGGTATGGTCTCGGTCTCTCTCTCTCTCTCTCTCTCTCTCTCTCTCTCTCTCTCTCTCTCTCTCTCTCTCTCTCTCTCTCCTACATGTTTTTAAAGCAAAGACTGAGTATAACAACAATGCAAGATAGAAAGGAAAAGGAATATATAAATAGAGTCCTTCAACACATCCCTGGCTTAGCTATTAAAGAGAGATGGGGAACAGTTGCCAAGGAGAAGAGTCAAGAAGAAAAGGCTGTTGTTAACATTCTCAGTGTTACAAAGACATCGCACACTTCTTTAAGGCCCTCAGCCACCTAACATTGTTTCTGGTAAAGTCTATCACATAGATAAACTAGGATTCCCATTTCAGCATTGATTTAATTCACACCCAGCAGGAGGAAAATGCTGATTTAATCTGCAATTTTCTTACATAAGCCAATGAAATGTCTATACGAAGAATAAATGCCAATTTGTCTCCAAGATACACATCTGGAGCAAGTTCCAGTGGGAAGTACTTAAAGGCATGTCTCCAGTCTTCACATTCTAAAGTGTATCTGCAGAAGAGCACTTGGGATCCCTGAAGCTGTCCAGAATGCCTCCAATAGGAGAGGCAAGAAGCTGTTAATGGCAGGTAGTGTGGTTAATGGCTTAGAAAATGATGACTGGATGCATTCTGGTGACATGTCAGCTTCTTCGTACAGGAAAAACTGGGGCCAATCAGAATACAAAGGATGCTCATCACAGTCATGCTGTCATCAAATGGAGCCACCACAACATCATCATTAACTCTCTGATCCGGTGACAGCAACATTTTATAGACCCCGTGGGTAACTGAGAATTTGCATAAGTAGTGTCTGCCTTGGTCCTCATAACCACCGTATGAGATAAGCCTAATTTTTAGCTAACTCAGACTGGTTGGCACATTTAAGCTTAGATGAGATTTTTTTTTTTGCTACAAGTGACATTTATTTCTATATTTAAAAATTACAAGGTTGTACTCTCCCCATTGTTACACTATGGTATTACCTTAAAATAAAAATAAAAATTCTAACCCATGCCATTTAATTTTTGGTTAACTCTTGAGGTTTGGGACCTGCTGAATGGCTTAAATATCATCAATAACAACAATAAAATGGCATCTGTTATCACTACCATTTACTCCATAGCCACAGTCTGCAAGTTTCTGGAATAGACTAGGACACCACTGGCAAGCACCTTAACAAGAGTGTGATCATGGGCTGTGGAGGATCTTAATTGTTAGAACTGGAAGTATGTGTAGACTACATTATGGATACCTACCTGTTTCATAGACATTTATAAAAATCAGAAGCACATCTTCCCCTAATAATCTACAGCTTCCCAAGAACAGCACTACCCATCATCCAAACTCAGTACAGTGTGGTTCAAATGAATGGTCATCAGGGCCCTGGCTTCTAAAATCAGAGCATGAAACAAAGAAGTTTCCTTATTGTCACTCCATCTATCACTTCATTCAAAAATCCACCCATTGTTTCACAAATACAATGTTATTTTCACTATCAGTCCAATTACTGAACCAATTGCTAAGAAAAATATAGTAAAAAAAAATTCTTTATTAAGTTTTTGTTTTGAAGCAGTCTCGCTATGTAGCCTGGACTGGCAATGAACTTGCTTTGTAATTTACCATAATCCTTGAACTTGCAATCCACTGCCTAAGCATCCACATGCTGGGATACCAGGCCCAGAAAAAATCTCTCTCTCTCTCTCCTCTCTCTCTCTCTCTCTCTCTCTCTCTCTCTCTCTCTCTCTCTCTCTCTCTCTCTCTCTCTCTCTCTCTCTCTCTATGAATGTGGGTGCATGGGTGTCCAGGGGACATATGTGGAAGTCAGAACACAACCTTGGGTGTCAATTCTTACCTTTAACTTTGTGTCAGGGTCTCTTGTCATTTTGCCATTGAATAAAACAAGCTATTTGAAGCTATTTGGCCCACAAGCTTCCATGATTCTCCTGCATCTGCCTCCCATGCTATAGTAGACACATTGGGATGACAGACACTTGTTACTATGTCCAGTTTTGTGGGGGAGTTTGGGGATTCTAACTCGGGTCCTCACACTTATACAGCAAGCACTTTATCCACTGTACCACCTCCCCAGGTATGTTTATCATTTAATATGTGTTTCACTCTGATTGGCCAAGCTCTGTGCCATTCAGTGCTAAGCAACACAACCAAGAAGCCATCAGACATGCTTACAGATATGTCAAAGGCATTATAATTTGGATCTAGAATGTGTCCCAGGGCTCATGTGTTAAAGGTCTGCCCCCTAGCCTGTAGTGTGGTTGGGAGTGAGTGGCAGAAAGGTAGCTAGGCCATTGGGGTCGTGCTCTTTAAGGGGACATTGGCATACTTGGCTCCTCGCTCTGTTTCTTTCCTAGTCAGCAAGAAGTAAGCAGCTTCTCTATCATACTCTCTGGTGACAATGTACCATGCAACCGCAGACCCAAAGCAACCAAGTGTCAGCAATCTAAAACCTCAGAAAATTCTTTTCCTTTATAAGTTGACTTATTCAAGGTATACTGTCCCAAAGATAGAAGCCAATGAGATGAACAAAACAGAATGTTCAAAGAGAATACCTTTCAAAGAAGAGTAAGGAATCCTTGCAGACAATAAATACTCTTGAAATGTCAACGGTAGCAAAGGACTGAGAGAAACTATGAGAGAAAGAGAAATTCCTAGGCAAGCCTTAACACCCCTCTGTCCATCATTACAGTGAGACAAAATGATGCCTTTGTCTGTCCCAGAGACTTCCAACTATGGTCTTCACCTTCCAGAAAGATGGTGAAGGTAAATATTTATAAATAGTTCCTTTTTTTTTTTAAGGACAAGTCCCAAATTTTCTCCTATATGGTAGCAGCCTAACTAATCAGTTGTACCAAAAAGATTTATTTGAAATTGGTTAGGTTTTGTTATTTTGTTTGTCTGAGTTTGGGTGAAGTTATTTTCCCTGTCAGAAAATAAGGAACTAACACGGGTTCTATTATGTAGGGATGAAATACTAGCAATGAATGGGCAACTCTTTAACTCCAGATAACTAGATTTCATGCAGTTGTATCTAAAAGGGAAAACAATAATGAAACATACAGGGAGAGAAATGCAGAGCTCTTAAAGGAGCAGTGCCTAGGAGAGGAAGATTGGCAGAGTTTCCAAAAGATAGTGAAGAATCTTTAATTACTTAAGTTTATCCAATACCACAGAGCGGAGATCTGGTTTTTGGTGTTTTTTTTTTTTTTTGGTTTGTTTGTTTGTTTTGTTTTTCTTGTACAAATGAAGTTAACAGAATGAAAAAAAGAGGATCTCAATGACATTATTGAGGGTATTCCTGAACTCTTTAATTCCTTCTGACTCTTCAGTAGAGAGACGCTTCCCCTTCCTTTTACCAGAGTCTGAATAGCATTATTAGCACAGTCATATAGCAATGATTATTTCATGGTCAAGGATGTCACGGAAACCAGCAGTCAGATTACCAATGTGTGGGGTACCCAGTGTAACCCAGGACAGATACAAGGATCATGTACAGCACAATGGTCATGCAGAATGAAGTCACAAACTTCCTTTCTTAGCATGGAAATGGATTCCAAAATGAATGAAACCTATCACCTATAAAACCCTACTTCTAAAGCAATGAATGAGAGACAAAAAAAGGAAGGAAATGTTTATAAGAATGAAAATGATTCCTATACCTTACTCATCATAAACAGTCTCTTGTAAATTATCTTATTGGTATTTTACCATATCACTTTCATCAAAGACCATTTCAAGCACAGGCCAAGAGGAGGAACTGACAAGATATGTCCTAGGTCATTGTCTTGAGCTATAAGACAGTCATAAATCACCTGCAGTGGAAAGCGGTGTCATTGTTAGATGTCGTGATAAAATCTTCAAGGAATGCTCACAATACAACACAGTACATTCAGCAAACACATATTACGATAGCATTAATATTATTATTAATATTAGGTATTAGAAGTCCAATGTCACTTTCAGAGACAGTTCCTAGAAGTTTGCAGGGGCAGAGAATAAGCCCATACAGTAGCAGTCACTCCTTTCCAATTCCTTAGAAAAGTGGTCTTTTTCTGACCAGCCTTTATGACATTAAATCCCAATCCTCGTTCTCTTTGCCACATTGGATGCATAGTTACATAGCTTTCTTCGTGAACACTTTCGACATTCTTCCCACCTGCGTAGAAAATACCACAGAAACCACATTATGCTTATTTTGTTCTTCCTGGTAAATTGATCTTGAAGAAATCGATTAATGAATGTCTTTATAGCACCTGGGGATGATGTCGTATTAAATGATAGTGGCAAGCCAACTGGAGCAAAAAAGAGGATCAGGAGACAGAGATGCATTAGGCAGTGAGAGACAAGAGTCCTCTGGGGTGGATGATCTTATCTTTGTGGTACATTTTCTCTGCAGTTCTCTTGGTGACATTTCTCCTCAGAGCTCTAACACTCTCATCTTTAGGCAACAGTCCTAGCAGGAGCTCTGTGCCCTGGAGGGAAATTTATTGAACACTTCTATTCATTCTCCCCTTATCAGCAAGAGCCACATCTCATACAAAGATGCCATGCAGGAGTCACTAGAAGACAAAGAAGCGTCTTTGCAATGAGAATTACCATGTTCATCAATTTAAAGGGATTGCTCTGTCTTCTCCCTTGTCCTTTGCCTGAAAACATTCACCAATATAGTAGCATAAATGAAAATCCGGATGAAAGGGATGCATTGATCTTTTACAGAAGGGGTGTGCGGAGGATCCAACCCAAATAACATACAATATTCACGCTAGGTAAACCCTCTTCACTGAGTTACACCCATAGCACCATCATCAAATCATTCCTCTTTTGGAGCTCTTTTATTTGGTCTTCCATGCAAGCTGTGTATGTACTCACTGAATATTATTAAACTATATATTTATTGCCCTGTGTCATCCGTTCCTTTTTTCTGAGTTTCATTTTAAATGGTCTCACAACAACTCTAACACAAATAAAACACGCAAAATAAAACATCTGGTACCCCCAGGACATTAAATGCTAAACTACTATGTTAATGCAACCAGTAAGGAGAGATATTAAATGAAGAGAAATAGAAAAAAAAATTATGCTTCCCACTGTCCCTATAACAGCCAGGCTACATATGCACTTGTTATTAAGACATAAATATAAGGTAGCAGGCATAGTCTAGAGAATGAAGTAAGCAACATGGAAATTAGAGTTACCTGAAATGTGACCATGACAAAAAGTTAAAACACTGGTGGTTCCTTTAAGTTCTTTAAGGTAAAGAAGGATGTCTGAGACAGGTAAAGATCTTTCAAAGTTTGATCATGTTTTTGTGTGATTTTCATCCTTTGGTAAAATCAGAGTCTCGTGTTTGTTTCCCCAACATTATTTCTCAATTATTCAGCCCACCTTGAACTTGAATAATAACTAAAACTGTTCATGTGTAAGATGCATATTTTTGTCTCTTTATAGTATGGGTTAAGCAGTGTTCTCCTTCAAATTCTAATGTTGAATTTTTAATTCCAATTACCTCAGAATGTAACCTTCTTTGGAGGTAGATGCTTTAAAGAGAAATAAAATTTAAAATTAGGTCATGGTATAGGGCCCAAATCAAATATTCCTGATGTCCTTTTTAAAGGGAGAATTTTGAGCAGTGACGTTCACACAGAGAGAAAGACATGAGAACAGGATATAAAACTAAGTCGGGAAATGTCCAAGGTGAATGGTACATGCTACAATAAAATAGAATATGCAACACATTCTTCCTTAGTCCTTGGAAGAAAAATTCTTAGAAATATTATGGACATAGACTTCTAGACTCCAGGACCAAACAGTTCTCTTGTTTAAGATACTTGGTTGGTGGTACTTGTCACAGCAGCTCTAGTGAACTAATACAGCTCACATTTACTTTTCAT
Organism: Zapus hudsonius; assembly: GCA_004024765.1. NCBI lineage: Eukaryota > Metazoa > Chordata > Mammalia > Rodentia > Dipodidae > Zapus > Zapus hudsonius. The sequence continues at coordinate 844 of PVHP010026440.1, read as the reverse complement.
ATGTCTCTTGTCTCTTGTAAAAATTCAAACAGTTTTGCCTAGGCTACATGATGATCCTCTCAGGAGTCACTTGATCTTCTTTCTGCCAACAATTCCTCCTTGAGCTCCAGAACCTTTAATTTCCACTGAGTTTTCGTTCTTCTCTGAACTCATTGCTAATAGACATTTGTTGTAATGCTCCTTTCATTTCTTAACAGTCTTATCTATTTTTCAGGTTCTAAATTAAATGCTACACTGTGAATAATGCCCAGTTCATCAGGAACTCAGAAATCAGAAGCTTAACAGAAAAAGACAGAAGCAAGATAAACAATATTGTGATACATAGGTGAACTTAACGATCTATAAAATATATGATACACCAAGTTTTCCCTAGCTACGTATGTATGCATGTAAACATTTTAGAAAAGTTTAAAGTAGCTTTATCAAACCCAAAATGTTGATTTACTTAGGGCTTTGGAAGGAAATGATCTACTGTAAGTTATATGATAGGGCTTTAACTTTCAAATCTTAAATGTTTTTGTTACTTTATAATTTAGAAAAGATTAAAATGGTCCCCTTCACAAGGACTGATCCAGACGACCCATGGAGGAGGTTATCCAGCGGATTGGGGAGGAGAGGGTAGCGGGGAGTTGGGGATAACAACTCTTTGTTTGCTCACTAAATATTTTAACTCATTATGGACAACAGTCATATTGTGGAGGATCCATATGGAACCCTGCAGAGAAGGACGGGATGAACAAGGGACCCATAGCCACAGCCATTCAACCAACTCAGGATAAGCCAAATGTGTTTGTGTTTTTCAGGATACAACGAGAGAGCTGTGGCCCATCTAACCTTACCAACC
>PVHP010026439.1:0-24646 GCA_004024765.1 Zapus hudsonius | reverse complement strand
CTTAAGGAAAAAATCGGTAAGGAGATGTGGATGCAAGATCTGCCCATGTGGGGGAGATACTCCACACTTGATCAAGAGCAGAATCCTTAATCAGAGCCTATAATTTGCATAAACTTGTAGATGAGTGTCTTAGGCATTATCCCTTTTGATTTGATTTGATTTTTAAAATATTTTATTGATTCATTTTCAAGCAGATACTGAAAGAGAGAGGGAGAGAGAGAGAGAGAGAGAGAGAGAGAGAGAGAGAGAGAGAGAGAGCGCACACCAGGGCCCCCACCTTGTGGGTCTGGCTTATGTGGGTCCTGGGGAACTGAACCAAGGGCCTTAGGCACTAGAGGCAGGTGCCTTAATTGCTCAGCCATCTCTCCAGCCCCCCTTTTGATTTTAATATAAGAATCTCAATAAATTGGCTGCTTAACATAGTCATAATTTACTATGTCTAGCTCAATAAAATCACCATAATTTCTTCAGTGTTTGATTCTCAGAATAGCTATGAAGCTCTGACACATATGAACTGAGAGGTGTTCTGAAAACGTTTATTGTTTACCATTTGCTAGGAATTTATCTAAATGATGTATGACAGTTCTACTTTACAAACTGACTCTTAGACCTAGCTCCCAAAAATAAAGCTAAATTTTCACAAAAAACAGTGCAATTGTTATTCCAAACTTAAAAAAAAAAACAAATTGTAGGTGTGATATGTGAACTTACCTCTGCCCTGATTCATTTTAATATTTTGTTTATTCATTTTCAAGCAGAGAGATACAGGAGATAGATGATGAGAGAGAGCGAGAAAAAGAGAGAGAGAGCACCAGGGCCACCACCTTGTGGGTCTGGCATATGTGGGCACTGGGGAATTGAACTGGGGGCCTCAGGCACTGGAGACAAGTGCCTTAACCACTGGGCCATATCCCCAGCCCTTGATTCATTATATATCTTATTTTACAACTTGAGAAATTTGTAACGTTCTTTCAAATATTTGCTATGGTCTCAGATCAGCTGGAAATAAATGAGTTTACCTCTGTCTCATAAAAAGATCATTTTATGAAACAGTTGGGCAGGAAGCACATTGAACGGATGATAAATAGCTATGAATATACAGGATCATTCAGATTTTCCACAGAACAAAGAATTAAAGCAGCTAACATTTGAGCTTAAATGCACTGTATATTCCATGCTCTAAATAAAAGGAGGGACACACAGAGAGAAAGAGAGGCTGCTGCATTTAACGTAAGTATAATCTAGTAGCATTGGGCTGGAGAGATGGCTCAGCGGTTAAGGCACTTGCCTCCAGTGCCTAAGGCCCTGGGTTCAATTCCCCAGGTCCCACATAAGCCAGACCCACAAGGTGGTGGCACTGGTGTTCTCTCTCTCTCTCTCTCTCTCTCTCTCTCTCTCTCTCTCTGCTTGAAAATGAATAAATAAAATTTAAAAAAATAATAAAGATATTAAAAAAAAAAGATAATTCCAACTTCTGTATTAAAAAGACACTTTAAGGCCAGCCACCACACAACTCTAGTTTCACAAGCATGACTCAGGGGAGCAACCTACTTATGGTTTTTTGTTTGTTTGTTTGTTCATTTGCTTTTGTTGTTGTTTTTTGAGGCAGGGTCTCGCTCTAGCCCAGGCTGACCTGGAATTCACTATGTAGTCTCAGGCTGGCTTCGAACTCATGGTGATCCTCCTACCTCCGCCTCCCGGAGTGCTGGGATTAAAGGCGTGCGCCACCATGCCTGGCTCTACTTATGTTTTATGAGGGAACCAAAGCAGCGAGAAAGCCTGAAGACAGTCACTACACACGTTTGCCATCCGTTCCATCAACACGATGCTCCCTCTGGCCCGAGAGCCACAAGCAAGCAGCCTTAAATGCTGAGCTACTGAGAGCAAAGCGAGCCCTGCTGGAACTTCCAGTAAGACTTGTGTCAAGCAACACGTCCATTTGAAACAGCCCGAGTGGACTCGACCATATCCCTGCTGGCTTTTGAAGAAAAGAGTGAAGCCTCTTTAAGTTGTACATAAGCCCAATAAGAACCATCCATTAAGATCCACGGACACCAGGACGAGCCTTCTTGATGGGATCTTCTTTCACAGGAGATGAATATTGTATGTGATTAGTGTTTATCTTATTATCGAATATTTAAATTGAAATATGTTCTCTTGTGGATTATAGGTAAGTTGCACACATTGATGTTCTTCTAAGTCCACAGAGAAAGATGATTCTCAGTGTTGCAGGCAATTAAAATGAGCACTCTTTCAGGGCTAGGGGCACATAAATAAAAATAATTGGCTGCCTCTCCTATGATCCATAAGCCCCTATCCCATGATCGGGTCCAGCAAGCCCACTGAGGAAGGCCCCCAGAAGAGTCAGGGACAGGGAGGAGGGAAATGGGGGTACCATCATAAGGCTTGCTCATACAATGTATATAACGATACATATAGAAGCAAAACAATTCTAACAGATTCCTAACACACAATACATAATTAGCTGTAATTGTTGGGTTGTGTATTGGTTCTCCAGACGTGGTTATCATTCAGAACTGCAGATCTGCGCCATTGGCCAACAGTTCACTCTTGGTAACCACTGTTTTCTGCTCCAACGTGTCTGTCACTTTACTTCAAATAGGAATTTCCACCAGGCTGACTGCTGCTAACGGAATGTCCTTTAGGCCTATCCCAGGGCTTCACGTAGGAATGATAGCACCTTGGGGATCCCTCTTCTGCTGTCTTTCTTCTTGGCTGGTGGGGAAAACGCTGCCTGTAACCATCTGACTGGAGTTGTGGCTACAAGAATGTCTCCCCTCAGTTTCCAGCACTTAAGGCTTTGCTCTGATTTTGTAACTCACCTTTTCAAGTGGGCCATGTCCCCCTTGAGCCGCTCTGGGCGATGCTCTGAGGACGCCTGGTCGAGGCACAAACCCCAGGTCCCAGTGCAGGGAAAGCTGCACTCTCCATTTCTCTGTGCGGCTGAGCTGCGTTTGATGGCACCACTTGACACACACATTCTCAGCCTCACGATCTTTTCAGCTTGGAAGATGCTCGTTTGGGATGTCCAACTGAAGTCATATCTTGGGCACATGGCGATTCCCTCTTTCACTGTTTCGTGGTCACTCATAGTACGTTCCAGAATCCTTTTTATATATGTGTAAATAAGAGTGACTGATGACTTCTGCGAGAAAATGAGAGCGAATGAAGAATTTTCAAGTGAGATTGATCCACCTAGAAGTTGGCAGCACAAGTTGAAAAACATAATCTCATGAGGCAAAATTTTGAAGTTGCATGTGGACCACAGTTGATATATATATATATATATATATATATATATATAAATTTTGAAGTTGCATGTTGACCACAGTTGTTTTATATATATAATATAATATAATATAAATAATATAATATAATATAAATTATATATTTTCAGGAATTACTCTGAAGGACTGAGAATGACATATGGGCATGCCCTTCATCAAAAACTGAAATAGTAAAATTGAGCTGCACACTCATGTTTAAGCTTCTAATTCAGAAACTTGATTGACAGAGTATCCGAACTCGAGGGGCTGATCAGCAATATCTGAAACGGTGTGTGCATGTTCTTAATCTAGATGAAAAATCCCAAGTGTCGAATGGAGGAACCTGAAGGTAAACACTAAATAAGACACTGGATCCTGAAATGTATATATGTATGTATATGCAGGCAGAATACAAGAAAGGTATACAGGATTACACCTGTATATCGGTTTTTGTGTGTGGGCACGTGTGTGTGTGTGTGCATGTATGTTTGTCTTTTGAACTTGTGCAAAGTGTGTGTGTATGTGGACACATATGTGTATACACTACATGTGAAGCCACAAGTTGGTTAGGTGTCTTCTCTACCTCTACCCTCTCCACTTTATTGAGGTCCAGTCTCTGACTTCAACTCAGAGCTTCCCCTTTCAGATAGTCTAGTTAATGAGCTCACTAACCAGGGGGTTAGTGATCTCGGTGCTGGAGTCTGAACTCAAGTCTTCATTCTGGCAAGTGGTCCACCACTGAGCCATCTGCTCAGCCCCTGTCCACTAAAACCAATTATTTCTTTAATATGACATGCTTTTATTGTAGCATGAAAAGGATGACTTTTAGCTCAAAATAATTTATAGGCCAATAATAAATAAAATAAATATTGAAATCAAACTGTAAGCAAAGGAAGTCAAAAATAGTCAAATTACAAAAAGTATCCTATAGATCTTTCGCCTTTTACAAAAAGTCAATATGATCCTAAAGCATAAGGGAAAATAAAAGTAATATAATAATGATAATATAAATGTTCACAAGAGGGTTAACCCAAAATATGTTATTTTAATTGTAAAATATGAATATAATGCATAATTAAAACATGGGCAGTGTGTTGGATATGAAGGGAGGGGGTTCATTTTTTCATATTTATTGTCAATAATTAGATCCACTGTATGTGCAATTCTTGTGATGGTCAACCCATTTTGTCCCCCCTAGCCGGGGACCCTCCTCAGTGGGCTTGCTGGATCAGTCCATGGGATGGGGGTCATGGACTGTATGAGAGGTAGCAAGTTGTTCGTGTGTTGTTGCTGAGGGGGGCATTTCACAAGTCATAGAATCAACATTTTCACTTCAGAATCTGAAACACAGGCTTAAGTCCTTAAGGCGAATGTCACTGCCTGACGTGGATAATTGAAAACGTCAGATGTAGGAAAATGTAAGGTCAACTCTCCCTGCTGGACAGAGAGTCCATTCAGCACTTTGATTTCATTTTGGAACCTCATGAAGATGACAGACATGGAAGTCTTAATGAAAAGCAGGGCTGAAGGGATTCGAAGGCATTTGAAGCACATAGTGGATTGCAGAGAGAGCCCCCAAAGTACAGCAGCTGAAGGGAGAAGCGTTTTGCTGTCGTTCTTGCTTTAATCTTCCCATCCAGAACTGAGGGAGGCTCAGGATGGCAGGGTAAAGCCTGTCATGAGCAGACGCTTGACATCACCTCTGTTCACAGCAGGTGGCAAAAAGCACCAGGAGAGGCCAAACTAGCCAACCAGCTAGCAAGCTAGGAGTACAGGTTTCTCCCACCCCTGCGGTGACACACCTCCTCCAGGAAGGTCCCAGATTGCCATTAGCTGGGGGCCAACCATTCAGAACACCTGAGTTTATAGGGGACGTCTGCTACAAACCACCACAGGTTTAAAGAAAAGACAATATAAGAAATAAATATTAGAAAGAGAAAAAAAGTAGTAATATTAAAAAACTCAGTCATGGGATCAACAGTTTTTACTGCCATTGATTGATTAAGGAAGGCGAACAGGGAATTTTATTACATTAGTTTCTGAAAGCAAAGACGGTTAAATTCCCTTCTTGTGAACAGTGATTTGAAACATAACAGTAGCGTAATAGAATTGTTTAAAATTTCTATCTATATATAGATATAGATATAGATATAGATATAAGTATTTATTTATATTGCATATATATTTTAATATATATTTATATTTATATTTATATTACATTATTTATATTTTATATATATATACATGTATATATATGTATGTATGTGAATGATTTCCAACTGAATAACACACCCATTGGATAACTACTGAGTATAAACGATAAACAAAATTATAAGACATAGAACTGGTTTTCAAGAACCTATCAGTCTGCTTAAGTTTACGTTTTGCCTTCCAAATATAGTACTTAAAGCCTAATAAAATATACCAGGCAGGGACATCACACAGAGCTATATCCCCAATACTATAACTTACTATTTTTAATCTTAAATTAGTTCTGTGTTGTTTCCTTTGAGATTAAGAAAGATTTATTTAATTTGACCAGCATGGAAGCTAATATCTTGCTTAATAACAAATGAGGCCAACACAGTCACATTTATCAAAGAAGGTATTAAGGAAAATGGCCACAGAGTCGGTACGTAAGTTCCAGTTGAACAATTAAGAGTCCTGATTTCAAATACCATGCCCAAAGATGCAATTTTTGAGAAACTTCCTCCAATACAAGGTGATACAACTTCCCAGCAATCAAAATGTGCTTTTTCTAACATAGGGAAGATGGACTTACTTTGTAGCTGTGCTTCTGTCTTCTCTTTTATGTTCTTCTGACAACATTAATTGCCATCCCTCAAGCTTTAATGCCTTATCAATTAATAAGAATTTCACCTTAGGATTTCTAAAAATATCTCATTGGATGCTTTCAGACCTTTCAATGTTTACATAAATTATTAATCCCCTCCATGTACATGTATCTTAATATAGAACAAGAATCTAGAGAAATGATAGTGTATTATAACAGGAAAATGCTAAGTTCTAAAACTGGCATGTGTAATTTATAACAATATTCCAATTGTAGGTAGGCAGGATCCAGAGAGTAGCTATTCACTTATTTTTATTTTTTTAATTATTTTATTTATTCATTTTCAGAGAGAGAGAGAACAAACCAGGGCCACATCTTGTGGGTCTGGCTTATGTGGGTCCTGGGGAATTGAACCCAGGGCTTTAGGCACTGGAGGCAAAGGCCTTAACCACTGAGCCATCTCTCCAGCCCTAGCTATTGATTTAGAGAGAACAACCTTGTATCTGAATCAGGTAAGAACTACATAAGTATCAGTAGACAGAAAGTTTTACCAAATACAGCTCCAAATATACTTAATCAGACTCTAAGCCTGATGAGTCAGTATCCAGTCCGACGCCGGGTGTTCCATTGCCTCTCCATCAACGGTGCTTCTGTGAAGCCTTAAGCAGGTCAGTGAGCTCAGCAGAGGTGAGAAGTACAGGAGCCTTCAGTGGAGAAAAGGCCATTTGTCCTTCTCTGCCTTTGCAAAGCAGCTTCAGGTGTCTGATCTCAGTGGGAGATGCTTAGTGGACCACAGGCCATCTGCACACATGCATATGCGTATACACACTGGGACTGATTCCTCTGCTGCCAGGGGGATTGAGAAGGATTTAAGACTGCACAGACACAAAGTGGCCTTGACATTCATGACTTCGAAATGCCTGATAATCCCTACACATATGGAAGGAGAAGATGACACAGAAAGAGAGACTGAGAGGGAGAGACTGAGTGGGACGGTGGGGAGGGCATCCTAATGCCTTATGAGTTATGGTTGTGCGAAGCTATTAATAAAAAGTTTAAAAAAAGATTGCACAGGGCTGGAGAGATGGCTCAGCGGTTAAGGCACTTGCCTCTAGTGCCTAAGGCCCCGGGTTCAATTCCCCAGGACCCACATAAGCCAGACCCACAAGGTGGTGGCCCTGGTGCTCTCTCTCTCTCTCTCTCTCTCTTTCTCTCTCTCTCTCTCTCTCTCTCTCTCTCTCTCTGTATTTCTCTGCTTGAAAATAAATAAATAAAATATTAAAAAAAAAGATTGCACAGAGGACATGGGTGGCTGGTGGCTTTGTGCTTCATCCGTGCAATATCTGATCAACATTTGCCTACCTCATTAAAGGCATTTACCTTGTGAGGTCACTTACCAAAATTTCATTTTTTAACATAATAGTTGTAAAGGACAAAGGAAGTTTAAATGTTTGTGAATTGGGACTATTTTCATCTTACCACCACCTTTTTTTGGTATTTTTGTCCTGAAAAGCCTCCTCTCCAAAGTCGAAGTTTCAAATGCCTCGAACCGTTCTGATAAAGAAATCTCTCTTTATTGATGTGAATTACTGTATTTGATATCAGCATAAATGCCAATAACCATGTTCTGCATTGTTTTCAGTAACTTTCAAAAGGGAAGTTATTTACATTTCACGTATAATAATACTTTATTTGTAAAATGCCTACTCTTTACAACAATATTTTTTTTTTTTAAATATTTTTTTAAATATTTTATTTATTTATTTTCAATCAGAGAGAGAGAGAGAGAGAGAGAGAGAGAGAGAGAGAGAGAGAGAGAGAGAGAGCCAGGGCCACCACCTTGTGCATCTGGCTTATGTGGGTACTGGGGAATTGAACCCGGGGCCTTAGGCACTGGAGGCAAGTGCCTTAACCGCTGAGCCATCTCTCCAGCCCTACAACAATATTTTTATATGTAAATAATGCATACTATAGGAACCAGCTGACATAGATCTCGTATCCTATCTAAGGGTAAAAAAAAAAAATTAAGGAAAAACTACAAAGCCTGCAGAAATAGCTCAGTCAGTAAGAGTGTTTGACCAGCACATGAGGTGGAGTCAAGAAAAGGAAAAAAAAAATATATATATATATGTGTGTGTGTGTGTGTGTGTGTTAAAATGAAGGCCTGTGATAAAAGTGTGATTGCAGTCAACTTTCTCTGTTGCTGTGCAGACAGAACCCAAGCAAAAGCGGCTTGTGGAGGAATGGGTTTATTAGGCTTACGGACTCGAAGGGAGACCATTCTGGCAGGGAAAATGATGGCATGAGCAGAGGGTGGACATCACCTCCACCACAGCACTGCAAACAGCGGCAGGAAGGTGTGCCAAACTCTGGCAAGGGGGAGCTGGCTTAGAACCCCATAAGCTCGCCCCTGACAACACAGCTCTATCGAGGTTGCAAAACCCAAACTGCCATCAGCTGAGGATCGATCTATCAGAACACTTTCATTTGTTTGTGGGGGACCCCTGGATCAAACCATGACATGTATGTTTTAGCTGTGCATGAAAAATAATAATATCATCCCTATAATTCTGGGTATCATATAAAATGAATTAATCCAAAAGAGTTTTAACATACTAGCAAGAAATAATTCTAAATGTTCAAAGTAATTTATGAGATACAACTTTCAGGTCACAAAGAATAACCTCGCCCAATTAAAAATAAGTTACTCAAAACTAATCTGGATTGAAAATAATATCTTGGCTGTTGCTCAGTGTAGAGTCCCTGAGTAATGTGCTCAAGGCCACGGGGCTGATTTACAGCATTCTTCATAATTAGAGTATTTGATACTAATACACTATCAGTAACTTAGTCTAATAAAATTCACTGAAATTCGATTCCAGATGCAGCTTGTTGAGATCAGGTTTTGTTGGAACAGAAAAAAAAAAACATTAACCCCCACATGCCATCCTGGGAAGGAAACCTAGAGAATGGTCAGGAGAGCAGAAGCACAGAAAACAAATTCTAGCAGCCATGTAAGGAGGACTTCTGAGAACTCTCTAAAGATTACAGAAATAAGAAAACACCTTGTCTAGCTCAGAGCATTTGCTCAAGTCTCCCTCCATAAATCAACTAAGAAAGATAACATTGGCTGTACAGCTACCAAGAGGCTTGTTACCCAACACAAAGAATAGATGTGTTACAAAAATGCTGGTATATCATTCAAGAGGGTGAAAATGAAGGTTAACATTCTTATTTTGCCATTATTTGAAGCTGGACTTAGCACAGATGTGGTTCTAAAAAGAAGATGCATTAAGGTCCCTAAAGAAGTCAGAGAGGAACCCATCCGAAAGAAGTATGTCATTTGTAAATTCTTATTTTTTTTTCTTTTATTTGGCTTCTCTGGGGTTTGAACACTGACGCTATAGAAACGAAAACACTCTGGATAATATATTTGTTTAAAGATGTTCAAAGGTATTTATACCATAAATGTTTACATTGTATTTTATTTGATATGTGATTTTTATGACTACTGTACTATATGGTCTATATTATTATTTTATATTTTAATGCAATATATGAGACTGAGGTCAAACTTTATTCTAACAATCAAAAAATAATTATCAGGTATCCTTCCTCATTCTGTCTTGTCTCTGGGCGTAGATATTTTAGGAGATACTTGGCTTTGTTTTAAAAAAAATGTGTAGGTATTTGGTGTTTTCCTGAGGAATGACTCTGCTGTCTCAGACACACATATAGAAATTCTGCCCGAATTTCCTCCCCTCTACTTTAAAAAAAATGTATTTAATTTATCTGCAAGACAGAAGGGGGAGAGAAATAAAGAAAAGCCCACCAGATCCTCCTGCCATTACAAACTCCAAATGCACACAACATTTTTTGTTTCAAACTGAAATTTTAGAAATTATAGATTAGAAAAAAACCTATATATTTGCTGATACTAATCATGAATTCATCTAGGTGTACAAATTTAAATAAAAGATTCTTTAACTTTTTAAAAGAGCAGAAAATTGCTAACAAATTTATGGATGGTCCCCTGTCACAAGGACTGATCCAGACGACCCACGGAGGAGGATATACAGCTGTTTGGGGATGGGGGTGGGGGAGCATTTAGAATTGGGGATAACAACTCATTGTTTGCCCACTAAATAATGTAACTCATCATGGACAATAAAAAAAATAATAAAAAATAAAAATAAATAGTAAAAAAAAGAATTGAAAAATAAAAAAAAGAAAAAGAATTTTCCCTTCACTGTAAGTAAATAAACTCTATAAGGCATTCAGTTATAATGAAACCTATTATTGTTGTTCTCATTAAAAAAAACCCTTAATGAGTGTAACCTTGGCCATATAACTGAATCTTTCCACCCACCTTCACAGGTGTGCACATAGAGAATTCTGACACCAGGTACCTTAACTCACAGCCTGTTTGCCGAGTAACCAGGACACAGGGACCATGAGCTTCTGGACACGTGTGTCCCCAAAGCGATCAGCACACAATTAGATACATTTCCCCAGAGTGGAGACTCGAAGCATCTCAACTAGAAGCAGACAGTGTGGCAGACACATTCTAGTTATTAAAATCTGCAAATACACCCCAGGTTTGCAGCTATAGATTACCCCCAGGCATCAGAAGCAGATGCTAAGAGAGATCCCTCCCCATGGCTCAGAGGCAGAGGCTGAAAGTACATTTGAGTTCTGGGCTTGGAAGAGGATTCATAAAGGAGCTGGAAGGAGAGTCCTGAGGGATAATCCAGGCGCAAATTGACAATTTGGGGATGAGACAATTTGGAGAGATGAGTTCTGTTTGGATGATGAAAGGTTTGTACTTAAAAACCATTCAAGAATATAACACTGTGTGCGCCATTGTAGGAAGGAACTCTACTTGCTCTGAGAGCAGAGATTTCCCCAGTAATATTGCTAAGAACCCAAACTAAGCACGGCCTCTAACCCCTCTCCTAGGTGAATATTCATTTTACAAATTTAGAAAAACAGAACAATATTTAATTTGATGTGTAGGAAATGTGCTACGACAGAGCCAAACATTGTGTAAAACTAGTGTGAAAGAGAAGATAAGTGAAAATGGAAATATTGAATTTGTTCATCTCTAACCAACTATATTTACCAAAAATCTGAATTAATTAATCTTCCTTTGTATATTGAGGTCACACACACATACTTGTTAAATTCCATTCTGCCGTGTCACCTTTGTATACAGAATCCAACCACGCTGACATTTATAGGTCAATTCTATGAAATAAAATTTTAACACTTCACACTTTTAATCAATCCATATTGTGGAAACAAGCTCCCCCATGGCTTCTAGTCAAAGGGCTCAATCAAAGGTGATGGGAGAAATGAAAAAATAAATAAAAAGCAACAACGAAGCGACTCAGAAACACAAAGGCCAAATTGAATATTTAGCTGAAACTTAGCAGTCAAGCATATGTAATGGTGGTAAGAATAAACATGCATTTTGCCAAAAAGGGGTAAATTAACACTTGGGAAAGAAATGAAGACAGACAAAATACCAGTAGCTTCCATTTGCTTGGCAGGTTTAAGATGGAAACGGGAATCCCTCAGAGCTGACCTGGGAGAATTAGGAAACTAGACTGTTTATGAAAATTTGTATATAAGAAATCACTAGAATATAATGGACTTTGTCAAAGAAAAACAAGGTTTAATAAAACTCAAAATAAAAAATGCAATGGAACTCACAATCAGGTGAACAATTATGGCGTATATAGAATATAATCTTCAGTTATATAAACTATTGCACTGAAGCCAAAAGTTCAGTCCGAATAGGATTGTCTTGCTTTTTAAAAGGAAGCTACTTTTATTAGCTTTTGCCAGAAAAGCCAACGACAACTTGTATAAAAATTACATTATATTGGTACTTAGAATGGGTAAAAAGAACAGAATCATCAAAGTTTTGCCTGGTAAACAGATAATAAGTTAGGCATGTTGTTGTAGATATATGGCATTTTGGAATACTCATCAAAGAATAAAATGAAAGAAAGTAGGAAATCCAATCACAGAGAGATCAACACTGTTGTTCAAAAGTAAAAACAAAGAAACAAAAACAAAGCTTACTAGGTTAAAGTGAAGTTAAAAAATCACACTAGTATAAAAAAATTAAAAAAAAAAAAAGGGCTGGAGAGATGGCTCAGCGGTTAAGGCACTTGCCTCCAGTGCCTAAGGCCCTGGGTTCAATTCCCCAGTACCCACATAGGCCAGACCCACAAGGTGGTGGCCCTGGTGCGCTCTCTCTCTCTCTCTCTCTCTCTCTCTCTCTCTCTCTCTGCTTAATAAAAATAAAAAAATTTAAAAAAAAATCACACTAGTTACAGCCACTTTCATCCGCCTTTCTCAGTGTAAAAATATCACGATGATAAGTGATACAGAAGAAATAAACAGCTTAATCATGTAGATGGAGAGGATATTTTTAAACACCTTACTCAAAATCTAGAAAATGATACACAAAATTTTAGGCACGACCAGAATTAATGGGTTACAGTGAGCAAGCAAGTGATAAATAAATACGCTGTCTTTGGAAAATAATCTAATTTTTAAAGGAGGGGTAGAAATATACATACATTCCAAAAATGAAAAGGCAAAGTAAGTGTTTGTAAAATTTAATAGTTCTTAAAACAAGGAGGAAGGGAAGCCCTGATCATTTTTTTTCTAAGAAATAGAATTCACCAAAAGGATGTAAAGTCAATATAGAGTCTAAATTCTCATCCTCTGGAAGTATTGGGCTTTTTGAGATTCAGACTACCCTGAATTCACAGAGTCAGTGGTAGGGGTTTCTACCAGGTATGGGGTCACCCAGCTGTGATCTTAGCACTGGACAGGTAGAAGTAGGCAGAGTAGAAGTTCTAGGTTACCTTAAGCTATATAGTGAGTTTGAGGCTAGCCTCTGCTATATGAGACGTGGTAACAAAACAAAATAAAACACAACAAAAAACAAAACGAAAACCCTCCAGCAACTCTATTTTGATCTTTTTCAGAGTTTTTTTTTTTTTTTTTTTTTTTTTAGGAAAAAGGGAAAACCAGAGAACCGATTCCCAGCTCAAATCAGTGGTTGTTACTTCAGAATGAAAAATCAGTCTTTCTATCCTACTGCTCTTACAATGAGTTAGCTAGTTATTGTTAAAACTAGCCTTCCTTAGTGTATTTATTGATTTCTTAGGTCAGCAGCAACGATCCTGTGTTCGCCTCTCTCCCTGCCTGAATCTGCCATTGGTTAAAAGCCCCAGGCCTTGACATCACTTCTTTTCCAAAGCAACATGAAACACAGTAATTAGACACAGACCCGACTGCCACACCCTAAGGGACCAAGAACACCCAAAGTTTTATTCACCATGGACAGCAGTAACAGGCAGGGGTCCCCACATTAGGCGGGAGATTAACCTGCTCAGATTCCATGGATTTTCAACCATTGGCTGATTGACATAAGTCTTGAGATGATCAGGAAAGAGTACTTTGACTCCAGGTTTTTTTTTTAAAGTTTTGTGTTTTTCTGGTCACTTAAGCAGTGTGTTCTACGGAGGGATCAATTTTGTCTTCTGTGAGTTCACATCAATATCATTGACACTAAAAAAAGAGACTAATTTTCCACTAACCAGCCCAACAGTCTCTCCTCCCCCAATTCCCAGGGTGCATCATTGTGCTTCAAGGTCCTTCGTGTCATTCAAATCAGTAAAAAGTGTGTTAGAGAAGGAAGAAGGTCGGAAGAAGGGTATCTTCTACATAGAGCTGTGTGGCTGGTATTTGGTCTCTAGGAAACATTCTTGAGGAGTCGTTTAAAGGAAAGAGATAGGGCTGAAGAGATGGCTTAGTGGTGAAGGCATTTGTCTGCAATGCAGAAGGACCTGAGTTCGATTGCCCAGGGCCCATATAAAGCCAGATGCACAGGAGGGCGTATGTGTCTGGAGTTCGTGCTGTGCCCATTCTCTCTCTCTCTCTCTCTCTCTCTCTCTCTCTCTCTCTCTCTCTCTCTTATAAATAAATAAAATATATTTAAACAAATAAAGGAAAGAAATACTCATTGTGGCTCATAGTCTAGATGTGTTAGCCTATGGTCAGCTGGCTTTACTTCAGTCCCAAGAACACGCAAGCAGAGGTGCACGAGGTACTTGAAAGAACTCCTCTGGTCCTCTTAGGCTGGAAAGAGAGAGAAGGAAGAGGGCTTGGGACATGAGATACCCTTCAAAGTCACAGCCCAGTGATCGTCTTCACCCAACTAGGTCTTACTTCCTGACAGCTCATTCAGCATCAATCATTAATTACTATTGAATTATTGGTTACTATTGAATTTAGAGTCTTACTGGTCACCTAAAATCTTGCCTTCTGCTGGGGACCAAGCCATGGTCACGTGAGCCTTTGACACTTCAAATCTGAACCACAGCAATAAGCTCAGATCCCAGCATAGAACAGACATGGTCTCTAAAGATCATCACATCTCAGGGTAGAAATTGGTTTTCCAAGCTGGGTGTGGTGGGTCCTGCCTTTAATCCCAGCAATCTAGACACAGAGGTAGGAGGCTAGCCATGAGTTCAAGGTCAGCCTGTGATAAAGAATGAGCTACAGGTCAGCCTGGGCTACACTATGACCTTATCTCAAGACATCCAAGAGAAAAATATTATTCTTCATACAACATAGTATTTCTGTTACTGTTCCTCAATATTTTTATTACCATAAACTCCCCTGATAAGAAATCCTAAGAAAAAAACAACATGGGTGCCCACATAATATGTGAAAATGTCATAAAATTGGACTCGGTCACACAAAGGGATTATGTGCAACCCCAGAAATATCGGAGTTTAAATATATTTTAGTCCAAAACAATTGTCTGAAATAAAAATGTACATATATAAATATACATATATCAAATTTCTATCTGACTGAGTCGGTATGCCCATATAAATTTGTATAAATCCATCTATCTCTCTTTCTCTCTAATTTTGACCATAATTTGCTCTGACTCATTTTTTTGATTTTACAAGGAAAACTGAAAGCGATGGAGACGTTCTATCCAGTCTGGTTCTGTTAGCAGTTTTATCTTGTGAAAGTCCTGAACGGTAATTGGTAATTAGGGTGTAAGGCTTTATCTTCCTTAGCGGGAAAAACACCAGAAAGTATATGAATTTTCCTACATGAAACTTCTAATTAGTTATACTACTAGGCTTGAATATATTCCAGGAAAAGACACACACACAGAGAGACACGCATGTACACCCAGAGAAAATAAAATGTTTCTTTTGAATTCCATGCCATGACCAAATTCAAAATTATGCAAATATATCAAGCAGTAAAGAAAAGATATAAGAAAATAGAAGGCATGAGACACCCTTGAATATCTCAGGGAAGGTAACGTCCAAATAAAGGAAAAACTGAGGCCATTAAGTTTAGGCTTTATTATTATAAAATATACTAAAAATTCACAATGAACCCATTTTATTCCAGGTCAAAATGTTCTTTAAAATGCCACAAAGACTGATCCAGGCCCACGGAGGAGGACATCCAGCTGACTGGGGATGGGGAGGGGGGCCAATGAGGAATTGGGGAGAACAACTCATTGTTGGCCCACTAAATATTGTAATTCATTATGGACAATAATAAAAGGACAGCTAGAGGTGAAAAAGAACAAGTTATTTTAGGTGTTAAGAACGGAAACTGAACCAAAATTGAGAAGGTAAAAGGAAAAGGAAGGTGATCTTCCATTAACTTTCAGGGTCACAGAAAGAATTATAACTTTACCTATAGGAGATGAAGCGGACCATCTCAGCCTTGTCCCCTACCACAGAGACTGATCCAGACGACCCACAGAGGAGGACATCCAGCTGACTGGGGATGGGGAGGGGGGGCAATGGGGAATTGGGGAGAACAGCTCATTGTTGGCCCACTAAACAATGGAACTCATTATGGACAATAAAGGACTCAACAATATTTAAAAGTAATTAGTTCTCATCTACATTGATATTGTACTAAACAGGAACACCCACAAGACGCCTTATTTTTACGTGTATCCAAGCACATACTCTGAGAATGAACAAGACCATGAATGGCACTGATGATAACGGTGTGTAGGAATGAACAGCGACAGCAAGTTTCTCTAGGCGCCAGGGCTGAGAGGGAAGGCAGAGACGTGAATGAAAAGATTTTCGTCAGAACCTGTGCCATCAGCTGTTTCATCTTATAATGTAGAGGGAGAAGTCTCAGTGAGTGTCAGAAGCAGGGCAGGAGAGCATTCAGCCCTGGCTACGAGACTCTGGTTTCAGATGCAGATGGCTCCTTTGATAGCCCTGCTAGTGCTTTTATGATTCTTACAGAAAGAGGAAAGGGGCTGGGGAGATGGCTCAGCAGTTAAGGCACTTGCCTCCAGTGCCTAAGGGCCAAGGTTCAATTCCTCAGGACCCACATAAGCCAGACCCACAAGGTGGTGGCCCTGGTGCATGCTCTCTGTCTCTGTCTCTCTCTCTGTATCTCTGCTTGAAAATGAATAAATAAAATATTTTTAAAAAGAGGAAAGATGCCCAGAATAGATTGTATATGCTAAGTGAAGTTAATACATAATAGAAAGATGGAGACAACTACAGTCTAATTTAGGAAGGAAATATGGAATTTGGTGGGGAAATATTTTACCTAAAAAGCCATCCTTAATGAAGTTCACTGGGTCACCATATATATATATATATATATATATATATATATATGAAAGTAGAGTATAGGGGGTCCACTGAGGAAGAGAAAGAGGATTAGCAGGTATGGGAGGGGACAGGAGAGGGAAATAGGAGGTGAAAATGACAAATATTTATTACTTATATGTAAAAAATCTTAGTTAATAAAACCCATTACTGTGTAATATAATATTGTGTAATTCTCATAATGATGAAAATATAGTTTGGGCTGGAGAGATGGCTCAGCGGTTAAGGCCCTTGCCTCCAGTGCCTAAGGCCCTGGGTTCAATTCCCCAGGACCCACATACGCCAGACCCACAAGGTGGTGGCCCTGGTGCATTCTCTCTCTCTCTCTCTCTCTGTCTGTCTCTCTGTATCTCTCTGCTTGAAAATGAATAAATATTTTTTAAAAAAGAAAATATAGTTTCTGGCAGAGACTCTCACCATTTTCCATAGGAGAACAACTTTGGAGGTTACTTTCCTTATAAAACGATGTGCCTATTGTGGCTCCAGTCACAACAGTACCGAGACTCAGAAGCCAGGCTGGGGATAGAGCTCAGTGCTTGCCTCGCAGGTACAATGCCCTGGACTCCACCAGCATGTATATACTGGACCTGCTTCCCTTACCTGTCTTCACAGAGGAGAAGTGGAGGCAGGAGCCTCATGAGATGAAGACCATCCTCACATCCTTAGTTATACAGCCAGCTCCAGGCCTACCTTTAATACATTGAGCCCTTCTATAAAAAAGCAATAATAATAAAAAGAACTCGAACCAAAGACATTGCCCTCAAGGGAAGGGCCATTTTAAATTGAATAATATTCTGGAGCATTTATAGCCTAGGGTCTTGCTTTTTTGTCACCTGGTCGAAGTAGTTGAAAGCATCATCAATCAACTAGAAATCTGCTTACTCAACTCTGGAAACCTGTCAGGTTGATTGATTTGATCGACAGTTAAAGTTACTCCCTGTCCACCGGACAAAAACACATGCATCTCAACTCCACATAAAGCCCCAAACACCTCAGCAAATCAAGACCATTGGGAGAAGACTAAAACTCTGTTTTTGTCCAATGTCTCTATAAATTTATCACCCTCGGCAGATAGGAATGAGAACATATCGACTCCCTGGATATTCATCTTATTTCATTTTTCAAAGAGTCCTTAGGAAACCATCGAGTCTAACACGATAAGGGTCCTTGGGAAAAAATATTGGTTAAGATAACCTAACCCAGAACTATTCAAAAAGGTGCCTCAATGAGCTTGTTGACTCTTAACGTTTAATAATCATCATACATCAAGGGAAAGGTCTTACAGTTAGTAAAACTCTTATTCCATATAAATATCATACTGACTTCCAAGAAAAACACCTAAATTGTCAGTTTGGGGCTTTTTAAAAATTCTCTGAAAGGGAAGATGCTATTGCTGAAGAAACCACATAAAGTCATGGAGAAACACTGAGAGATCCAGAATGGCGACCAGCCCCCAGCTGGTAGCATGTGCAGTGCTGGAAGGCCTTACGTGAGCTGCCAGAGGAAATTGGTCAATGATATTTGAAGTAAGCAGAGGCCACCCATAGAAAAATGTATACAGGTGTCACAAGAATGTTCAACACTCAGCTTTATGGGAGAGAACAGCGAGTACAGAAGCGATAGTTTGTGCAATAGTTGCACCAAAACCTGGTGGCAGGGGGGAATCATTAGCTTTCAAATTGGCCAAGAGATCCACTCGGTAACTAAGAGCCCTTCACTGGAATTGGGATCCAGGGCATAATCCCATGGGGACCAAAAACGTGGGCCTCAAGGGGAAATTCCCATTACCAGAGAACTACAGAGAGGCTACACCCTATAGAATCTTGTCAAATTAGCAGTGTTTGGCTGACTTAACCTAAACTCATCTTATTCTCTGATGGAAATTCTGTTTGCATTTCTCAGAAGGCATAGAGAGAGCAGTGGCCCACCCAACTCCACCGATAAGACACAGGATGATGACTGACACCCTGGCAGGAGATGAACCACCCCAGGCCTATCATGTAGGCCCCCAATGAATCCTATGAGAAAGTGGGGAGATAACTAAGAGCCCTGTCATCACAGCAAATAAGATAACCCAGAATAGGTCACTGAGACAGATACCAACGAAATCCAACACAAGCAGAGGCAATTTAAGATCTCAACAATAAAACAGACTTAAAACTCACCCACCATGACTCAGGGAACCGAGCAGAAGAGGGGGTGGGAAGAATGTATGAGCCATGGTGGGGGAGAATAGCCAGAGACTGCCTCCCTCGTCAACAGTGCACAAATGGGGGGAACCTAGATGTTCCCTGTGCTATTCATAACCATCTCCCCCATGGACTGAGCCGGTATGCCCACCGAGAAGGGCCCCCAGTGGGTTAGGGACAGGGAAGATGGAAATGGGGGTACCATCATAAGATGTGCTCATACAATGTATCTCATTAATGATAATAAAGATATAAAAAGTTCTCCAGATTGGAAATTCAGTATTTATTTTCCTTCTCCTATGCATTCTGCATATGTGCTGTCTGGCCAGGATTACACACATTTTTTTTTATTTGCTGCAAGCAAGGATTCCTGACTTGAAGAAGCATCAGAATCATCCTGAGGAGGTTCCAGCCCAGGATGGCTGAACCCCACTCAAGCGCTTAGGCTTTATGGATGGGCTTGGAAGTTGGCAGCAAGTTTGTATTTCATGGATTTCAGTCAATCCTGATGCTGCTGACCTCGTTGGGAGCAACTGTAACGAGGACCTCACTCATATGCTTTTATTACGTTCTCCTTAGTGTACGTGGGCACATTCGGTTTTTTTTTAAATATATATTTATTGTCCATAATGAGTTACATTATTCAGTGGGCAAACCATGAGTTGTTGTCCCCAATTCCCTTTGCCCCCCCTTCCCCATCCCCAATCAGCTGGATCAGTCCTTGTGATAGGGGACCATGGATAGCCTAGTACTCAGCCCGGTCCTCCTGGTCCAAGTGTGTTGTCACTGAGGGGTGCCATGCCTCCGGACAGTCTCCCCCACCACGGCTCTCACAATCTTCCCGCCCCCTCTTCCGTCAATTCTTGCATCTTTGTAACTCATGACTAAGCAAGTCTTCATGGATAAACAAGAACCCAGAGGGTGACTCTGAAATCCTCACGAGGATTCATGCTTGAGCAACACTGTCATGATTAAACATTTTCTCCTCGAAGGGGCTCTTTAGGTGTTCATTGTTATCTTGCAATTTAATAAAAGATGTAAATGCCAGCATGTTTGAGAGCAATGAGGAAAAGAGTGAGAAAAACCAACAAGGCAGAAAGGTTGATGGCTGGGAGCCTCTGCCCAGCAGATGGGAAGGAGGATGGCTTTAGTCAGCTGAGGGCAGTGCAGTGCTCAGTGCACAGTACTAGGGTGAAAGCCTCAGTGCTGAGGGCAGCTGAGGGGGGGTGCAGTGCTCAGTGCACAGTACTAGGGTGAAAGCCTCAGTGCTGAGGGCAGCTGAGGGGGGGTGCAGTGCTCAGTGCACAGTACTAGGGTGAAAGCCTCAGTGCTCAGTGCACAGTACTAGAGTCAATGCCTCAGTGCTCAGTGCACAGTACTAGAGTGAAAGCCTCAGTGCTGAGGGCAGCGTAGGGATTCCAGGAAAGGTGTCTCGCGCCTTTAAGTCCACAGTCAAGAGACTAAGAAAGAAGGATGGTCATGAATATGAACCCACAAGGTGAAGCTACAAACCCGGGCTACAGACGGAGACCTTGTCTCAATCAACAACGTCAACAGAACCCAACCGTCCAATGAAGGAACTAAGTCAATGAACGAATGAACAGGACACCAGAAGAGGCCCGGAGTGGGGAGCCAAGTGCAGGAGGCATCTGCAGAGAGTAGCCCATCTGGAAAGCAAGATCCACGTTGCAAAGAAGATGCTCCTTGTGCTGGAGAAATGGAACTCACAGGGAAAAGCACCTGAGAGACTGACAGCCCAGCCTCCCTGGGTCTGCGTCCCTCCTTCCCCTGCTTCTCTCTCGCCTCCCACACCGAGGCCATCTCCCTGCAGTTTTTGCCCCAAACACAGTAGCCAAGGCTTCCGAAGAGAACAGCCCATCCTTCCCGGCTGAGCCTTCCCTCCATCCTGGTCCAGGCGTCCTCCCAGCCCCAGGCCAGCTGTCAGGGTCCAAGAGCTGATTGCTTGCTGTAGTTTTCTCCCCTGGGGAATGGCTGCACATCCGATGACAGTTCTCATCTTACAGTTCTTCACACAAAGATGTTTAATAAGTGAATGGAGGGCTGGAGAGATGGCTCAGCGGGTAAGGCACTTGCCTCCAGTGCTCAAGGCCCTGAGTTCAATTCCCCAGGACCCATGTAAAGCCAGATGCACAATGCGGTGGCTGGAAGCCCTGGTTCGCCCATTCTCTCTTTCTGTATGTCTCTCTCTATCTCTCTCTGCTTATAAATACAGAAAAAATATTTTTTTTAAATGTAGGCCATCTTGGCTGGAGGGTCCAGGACCCACATAAGCCAGACCCACAAGGTGGGCGCTCTCTCTCTCTCTCTCTCTCTCTCTCTCTCTCTCTCTCTCTCTCTCTCTCTCTCTGCTTGAAAATGAGTAAAATACTTTTTAAAAAATCTGGTGGGATTGGAGATCCTATTGAAGGCTCCACGGGAAATGGATGAGAACAGCCTAAAAACATCCCATTCCTGAAGGGGTTCAGCGGGAGGGGATGGGAATCGAACAGGATCAAATAGATACATGTAGAAAAATGGCCCTTGGGCTGGAGAGATGGCTCAGCGGTTGGGGCCCTTGCCTCCAGTGCCTAAGGCCCCGGGTTCAATTCCCCAGGACCCACAGAAGCCAGACCCACAAGGTGGTGGCCCTGGTGAACTCTCTCTCTCCTCTCTCTCTCTGTCTCTCTCTCCTTGAAAATGAATAAATAAAATATTAAAAAAAAGAGGATGGACACCTAGGTAAGTCAATTCCCCATTTAAAGAAGGCAAATAACAAAACAAACCCAGAAACAGAGCAGAAAGCTAGGCTGGATCAGGCAGCCGGGTTCCAGCTCAGTCGCACCCCCCCCCTCACAGTGGGGACAGGAGGTGACAGAGGAGAACAGACAGAAAAGGAGCCACATTGAAGAATCCCAGCATTCTCATTTAATATGCCGGGTCATTAATTATTTTGCAGATATTTCTCTATGGTGCTAATTACAGTTTTTACATAAACATGACTGTATTAATAAATATAACATCCTGTTTTTCTATCTTTCCTCTAAAGTTCTTTTCTTTTTCTTTTCTTTCATTTAGTATTATTTTTGTGTATTTTTGATGTCGGGGACAATTAAATTCAGAACCTTTGCTTGCGAGACAAACGACCTGCCATCGAGTTAAATCCGGACCCTCATCTCACAATGCTCTTAATTTATATAATTACTTGAACACCATGGTATTTGGAAGAGAATTCTTCAGAAATACAGCTCTGATGTAATGGGTACAATATATGTTCACAGGAAGGCACAAAAGACCTGGGGTTTTCAAGTTGGGATTTCATGAAGACATCAAAGGTTTACTCACAAATAAGTCAAATTTCCCTTTAGAAAGAGAAGTTTGTTGCTCTTTCACAGAAAAAAAAAAATTATCTTCGAAAGGGTCAGGATGGCAGACTCATAACCACGCTAGAGCTCAACCAATTTCTATCACCAAAACAAAAATTGATGGCTGACCCCCTGGCAGGAGATGAACCACCCCTCACACATCTGCTAGGGCCCAGGGGAAACCACAGGAGAAAATGGTGTTGAGCAAGAATGCTGCTCCCACAGGGAGCCTGACAACCTGCGCCAGGTGATGGAGACAGACACTGAGGAAACTCAAAATGTACCAAAGCAGAAATCCAGAAGCTTCTGAGAGCTCAACACTGTCATAGACTTAAAACACACCCAACCAAGGCTCAGGGAACTTTGCAGAAGAGGGGCGGGAAGATTCTAAGAGCCCCAGGGTGGCTCTGACAATCCAGAGCCATTGCCTCTCAATGACTGACTGCTGTTCTCACCACTCATAACCCCATGGGGAAAGCCAGCAATGCCACTGAGGAGGGTCCTCGGTGGGCTAGGGTCAGGGAAGAAGGATATAATGATACCAACTCGTGATTTATCCATGCAAAACTTCTACGTAATTAAAAAAAATCTTGAAAAATAATGACCAGTCTCAGACACCCTACTATTGGTATCTCTGTTATATTGAAACCATGCCATTAGCGATACAAAGACCTACTTGTATATATTACAAGGGAATGTCCCAATCATGGTGAATAAAATAAAATAGTTTGAAAAGCCCCGAGTCATACCAACAAAGAACACGTTTTCCAGTTGGCAGTTATTTGCTTCCTCTGACTTTAATTTGGTGACAGAGTAGACAATTAATTTATGTTAGGGATAAGTTGCCCTTCATGTTTTCAGATCAACAAAAGCATGTAATTTTTTTATGTTTTTTTATTGTCCATAATGAGTTCCATTGTTTAGTGGGCCAACAATGAGTTGTTATCCCCAATTCCCCATTGCCCCCCCTCCCCATCCCCAGTCAGCTGGATGTCCTCCTCCGTGGGTCGTCTGGATCAGTCTCTGTGGTAGGGGACAAGGCTGAGATGGTCCGCTTCATCTCCTATAGGTAAAGTTATAATTCTTTCTGTGACCCTGAAAGTTAATGGAAGATCACCTTCCTTTTCCTTTTACCTTCTCAATTTTGGTTGTTTCCATTCTTAACACCTAAAATAACTTGTTCTTTTTCACCTCTAGCTGTCCTTTTTTTTTATTGCCCATAATGAATTACAATATTTAGTGGGCCAACAATGAGTTGTTATCCCCAATTCCCCATTGCCCCCCTTCTCAATCCCCAATCAGCTGGATATCCTCCTCGTGGGCCATCTGGATCAGACTCTGTGGTAGGGGACCATGGATAGCCCAGTCTTCAGCCTGGTTCTCATGACCCAAGTGTGTGGGACCTGATCAGGCTCAAAAGCTTCAGCACAGACAAACAAACCATACTCAGAGCCAACAGACCCCTTCAAATTGGAAAATGATTTTCTCCAGCTACAACTCAGACAGAGGCCTAAGTTCCAAAACCTACAGAGAACTCAAAAAAATTAATAGCAAAAACCCAAAATGCCCCCTCACAAAATGGGGTACTGATCTCAACAGGGAATTCACGGAGGAGGAAACAAAAGCATGTAATTCTGACTGAATATAGATAAAAAATAAAGCTACTCCCTTGAAAGAATAAGCACATAGTTCAAAAGTAACAAGTTTAGAAGAGGGTGAGGGTGGCCTCCAATGGCACATGTGCTTTAAAATAAAAGACCACCAGCCTATGCGTTCCTAGCAATGAGAAGCTCGCCTTGAGCAAGAGATGGAGTTCTAGAATGCTGACCTGGTGTAGGCATTCAGGGCAGTCCTTAAACAGCTGTGTGTGAGGACTCTTTACCCATGAGACCAGCTTGAGAAGAATAATCCGAATATTCCTCGTGAATTCTCACACCTAAAACAACTTGCTCCAGCACTCACAGAGAGCTTTTGGGTTGAAACCTAATAAAATGGTCAAACTCAAACACATCTCCTCCTCTACAACCAACTGTATGATTAATATTCACAGTCAATGGTCCATGTCCTCTCCTAACATGAAGGAGTATTTCATGGGCCTTTGCTCAAGTATCAAAAATGTATTTCCTGATCACTTTCATCAAGTAAAACAATGACTGAGATTTATTACATAGCCTATGCACAGGGGACTCTGAACTTAAGTATATGTGGTCTTGTTTATTTATTGTTTAATGTGACCTCATGTGTCATTTACAGCAAATGAAAATTTTGGAAAAGGTGTTTATGAACTAAACTCTAGAGGCCAGGTTAT
>PVHP010026438.1:0-24610 GCA_004024765.1 Zapus hudsonius | reverse complement strand
AGCAGACAATGAATGATGAACAAGGGACCTATAACCACAGCCATTCAATCAACACAGGATAGGCCATTGAGACAGGAACCAAGGATTTTCGACACAAGGACCTCTAAGCTCGCAACATTAAAGCAGCCTTATTACTCACCCACCACGACTCAGGGAACTGAGCGGAAGAGGGGGCAGAAAGATTGTGAGAGCCGTGGTGCGGAGGCATGGCACCCCTCAGTAACAACACACTTGGGCCAGGAAGACCGGGATGAGTACTAAGATATACAGGATCCCTTGCCACAAGGACTAATACAGACAGCCCACGGGGGGAGGATATACAACTGATCAGGGATGGGGAGGGGGGGAATTGGGGAATTCGGGATAACAACGCATGGTTTGCCCACTAAATAATGTAACTCATTATGGACAATAAATATATATTAAAAAAAGTTAAAAAAATAATAATATCTTGTGCGTAGAAAGTTTGCATTTTATCTGGCTTTTATTGTTTTCTGGTTCTGAGCATTGACCTTCCTGGAGCTATTCTATTCCAACCACACTGTTTTTTTCAATTTCAAAAACCTTGAGATTCAAAACACCTTAGCTGCTCCCTGGTCACACTGCTGGTGGATGGGAGGAAGCAGACCAGGGAGAGAATGAAGTAAGGACGTGTCCGAGGTTCCAGGGCTCCTACTCCATTCCTGGGACCAGGGCGTCGCACAAAATTTGGAGGCACAGCTTTGGAAGCAGACGAGCAGGGCTTTCTGCAACATTTCCTCAACCTCTCGTTCCCTCTCTTTCCACATTATGGTGTGTGAACAATCACAGGTTTTTTTTTTATGAAGAGTGAATGTAACTTAATATATACTACGTGTGTCAATAAAAGCTAGCTGTTGTCCAAATACTAGTTTGAAAAAGTTGGATATTCTTCCTAAGATGATGACATGAACAAAAATAATGAATATATAACTTGCCTTGTTGCATAGATAAGATGATTAAATGGAAATGTTTGTTCATGTGTGATAGTATATGTGAGGCAGTATGCTATAGTATCCTGGTTATGCTGGATAATCAATGATTAGCATGAGAAAAAACCAAGGCTACTTACATTTGTTTGATTTTTTTGTTTGTTTCCAAGGTAGGGTCTCACTCTAGCCCAGGCTGACCTGGAACTCACTCTGTAGTTCCAAGCTGGCCTTGAACTCACAGTGATCCTCCTACCTCTGCCTCCCAAGTGCTGGGATGAAAGGTGTGCACCACCACACCCAGTCCCTTTACATTTATAATTTTACTGGTTATTTCATATGTTTTCAGATTCTTGAGCCCCTGACCATATCTTATTCAACTTTGTGTCCCCAGCATCTGTCCAGAGACCATCAGGCTAACGCTCTTTCTTCGTGGAAAGAACCAATGAAGACTAATTTATAACTCTACAGTTCTTTTTTTCTACTTCTCAGCACATATTTTTGTTCAGAGTAAGAGCCAAATAAATAATTGCTGAAAAGAATTATTCAGAAACGTAAAAATGCTTAATGATTTTTCTCCAGGGATAATATCAATCTTTTTTTTTAACCACCTGATTTAGGAGACAATTTTTATTTGGATGATGACCTATAAGACTTGAACAAATGTGGTCCAGGGGTTAGAGAGGAAGTGGGGCTAATCATATTTACCCATCCGATATAAAATCTTGACTCTTAGTTCTCAGGTTGGGTCACAAAATACATTTTCTCATCCTCCCTGATTACAGGGTGACTCAGCAGGGAAGTAAATCAAGATGGTGATGCAGTGTGTGGACACAGAAGCCTTTAATCCTGGAGTACTGAATATGAAAACAACAAAGACTTTTTTAAAATGTGCATACCATAAACTCCCAATCATAGTATGAGAACTTAGCATTCAGGGTATCGATGCTTTGCCTAATTAGAAATAGGATCTCTAAACCATTTATCAGTTGTCACTTTGTTCTTGACATTATACTGTTCATGCTTAGGTAATCCTCACAGAAACAGTGATCCCATGAGGTTGGGGGCTAGGATAACAAGTTATACAGATAAGGACCCTGAAGTGAGTTTGAGACCTTGCCCAGGGTCGCACAGACAATATGGGAAGGGTAGAGATTGAACCCAGGTCTGGCTGTCTGCTGTGGTAGTTTTTCCCATCAGAACCAAGGGCAGCCTTCACAAATGACGCTCACTGTTATGGTCTATGCGAGAGAATACAGACCAGAATTCTTAAGTCGATTGAGTCCTATTAATCTGGCAACCAAGAGGGGCTCACTACAGAAAGAATTATCAGCAAAGAAGCTGGGGTGGGGGGCGGTTGGAAAACCAACTGCTCTCTAATTGGACTGGAGGCCCACTCCATGGGAGGGAAAGTATGCCTGGTACTGAAGACCTAGTCAAAAACCTATGATGAGGGAGGTCATGAGTCCTAGGGGAGTAACACCTTCTGTTGTCTGGCTAAATAAATATATTATGTCCACTGAACTGCCTTGTGTAAGCATTTTTTTTTTTTTCGAGGTAGGGTCTCGTGGTCCAGGCTGACCTGGAATTCACTCTGTAGTCTCAGGCTGGCCTCAAACTCACGGCGATCCTCCTACCTCTGCCTCCCGAGTGCTGGGATTAAAGGCGTGCACCACCCACCACACCTGGCAGTTTGTAAGCACTTTTTAAAAAGTGAGTGTATCCATATAATAATGCTATTCTCACTCTTATCTAGAGAAGCTTCTCTTTTTCAGATGGTGGTGACCACTGGGATAACTCAAGAGACACCAAAGTGCTGAGAAGTGACAGTGGAGTGTTCAGCACTGGGACATCTCTATCACACTTCCTGAGACTCAGGGTCTATTAAGGAAGAAATGGAGGAAAGATTGTAAGAGCCAAAGGAAGGGTAGGACTGCTTACAATACAAACTTCTAGACACAAAACGGCCTTGATATTCATGACCTTGCAGTGCCTGATAATACCTACACATAATGGGAGGAAAAGATGGTGACACCGAAACAAATCAGAGACTAATTGAGAGGAGGGAAGAGATATGGGGGAGGGTGGCTTATGGTCTATAATTATGGAAGCTATCAATAAAAAGTTTAAAAATGTTAAAAAAAGAAGTTTGGGGGTATGGGGGTTTTAAAGGTAAAAACCACCATTACATCATACCAGGTGCAGACCAAATAATAGAAGTTACTGTTAATAACATCAAACCAGAGTTCAAAGCCAGCCTTGGCTATGAAAAAAGTAATAACCAAACAAACAAAAAAAGCAAAAAAAAAACCCATGTATAAATCAAATATTGTGTTTACTAGTCTGAAATGAAATTCTCAGGTAATATAATCTTACAAATATAATTTTAAAACTTTCACTAGCTTTAGTATCATGGCAAAATTCAAGGTAAATATTTTTTGTGACCTACAATGCATTTCCATATGTAAATACTTTGACTTAATTATATTTGAAGTGTTCAGACTTTACCTTATTTATCAAATTTTAAAAAATATTTATTTATGAGAAAAAGAGGCAGATCTATATATAGAGAATGGGTGCACCAGGACCTCTAGCCACTGCATACAAACTCCAGATGCATGTGCAACCTTGTGATTCTGGTTCTATGTGGGTACTGGGGAATCAAACCCAGGTCGTTTGGCTTTGCAGAAAAGCACCTTAACCACTGAGCAATCTCTTCAGCCCCCATTTATAGAATTTTTGTCACTGTAAGCTATATTGTAAATGGCTATTCAAATACCAAGTGAAAGAAATTTTATAAAAATGGTTAGGTGTTTTTTCAAGTAAATATTTAATTGATTTATTTATTTGAGAGAGAAAAGGAGAGAGAAAGAGAGAGAGCCAGGGCTTGCCACTAAAAACAAAATGCAGACACATGCATCATTTATCTGGCTTTAAGTGGGATACTGGGAAGTCAGACCTGGGCCCTCAGGCTGTGTAAGTGGCATCTTTAACCACTGCGCCATCTCCCCAGCTCCTGGTTAATGATTTTTGTTGGTTCATAACAAACAATCTTCTGAATCTTGAATTTCTGTGACGCTCAGTTTATATGATAATCATGGAAACCACTGATTGCGTGTAAACTATAAGGTAATTATAGGCTGGCTGTTCACAGGGGTCAGTGGGACATTACGTTGTCTTGAGAGATGAGGACCCTGTTCCCATGAGGACGGTGCCACACCTGGCCGGAAGCCTAGGATTCCTGGCCCTCATCCATGAAGGCCAGGAACACCTTCCAAATCAATGTGAAATCCACAAAAATGCCAGTTTCTAAGTTGCCCATGAGGGTGGCCCTCCCCCAGGTGAGAACTATGGCTCTATTGAGTTCTTACAGGAACCAGATTGCAAAAACCAAGGGAAATGACCCAGTAATCACTGAGCTCATGGAACACAGGACAGGATCTTCATAATGTAATTAATTATTGAGTGGTACTTAAGTGTAGAAACAGAAAGGGGGTCTAGAAAGAACGACATGTTAGACACGAGGAAGAAGGCAAGACCCCTGACTCAGTCACCACACTGGGTCAGTCTCTCTCTCAGCAGCCCACGTCTGCCTCTCGGCTTGATGTCACCTCAGCTTGATGTCACCGAGGTAATTCATTGCCTCTGACTTCTTCAATATCGGCTTCGACTGCTGGAAGTTAAGCTTCTCCGTCTGTAATATTTGCTGCTTTGTGCAAGGACTTGGTACGTATTTGTAGAACGAATCTTTTGTGACCTTTTGTTTTTGAAGTTTTGGAGGAAGACTATAAGATTTCATTAATTTGGTGTGCCTCTGACATGTATCTCCAAAGTCTGTATGTTATGATTTCCAAACGAACTATTTGAAAGCAGACGAAGCACTGATCTCAGACATTTACTAGTTTTGCAAGCAAAACTACAGTGCCACCTTCTGTCAGCAGAGAGATATCTTCGGCTAGCTTGATTCTGAGAGCCTGGATTCCTCACTACAATAGTTCTTAATGATGAAGGATTTAATGGATACATTTTGAAATGCTAAATAAAGAAGCATATAAATTCCCAGCCAAAATGTAAGTTTTGGAGGCCAAGGTATGAAGTTCACTGTGAGCTCAAGGCCAGCCTAGGCTACAGAGTGAGTTTCAGGTTAGCCTGGGCTAGAGTGACATTACCTCAAAACAGAATAAAACAAAACAAAAATATGTAAGCTTGGGAAATATATAAACAATACTGGAATACTGATGGGAAAGAACACAATTACTATTTTCAGGAATTGAAATACGGAATTTCCTTAGAGAGGAGGGACTTAGGACTTTTGTCTAGTGATTCCATGCCATTGTGGGTAAGTTTAAAGATCAACTATTATTTTAAAAATATGATACAGAATATTTTTACTACATATGATATATATTATGTAATATATATCTATATCTACCTATCAAATGGGTGTGCCAGGGCCTCTAGCCACTGTAAACAAACTCCAGACTCACGCACCACTTTGTGAATCTGCTTTTATGTGGGTATCGAACCTGGGTCATTAGGCTTTGAAGGCAAGCATCTTAAATGCTGAACCATCTCTCCAACCCCTTAAAGATCAATTATTACAAAGATGCCCCAGTTATTTCAAAGGAATACAGGTACTTGGTGTAGGAAAGCAGCTTTATAGTTAGAATTCTTGCTGAACTTAAATCAGAATTGATATCATGGTTGGTATAGCCTAAACACTAGTATTTGAAAATGCTCAATCAAAGGTTCTTCAAAACAATGAAGGTTTCCCCTGTCATAAAACAATGTGTATTTTTTTTTAAAAAACAATTTATTTATTTGAGAGAAGTGAGAGAGAAAGAGGGAGGGAGAGAGAGAGAGAGAGAGAGAGAGAGAGAGAGAGAGAGAGAGAGAGAGAGAGAGAGAGAGAGAGTGGGTGTGTCAGGGCCTCCTGCTGCTGCAAACAAACTCCAGACACATGTGCCACCTTGTGCATCTGGCTTTATGTGGGTCCTGGAGAATTGAACCTGGGTCCTTCTGCTTTGCAGGCAAATGCCTTAACCGCTAAGCCATTTCTCCAACCCAACAAATGAGTCTTTAGACACATTTACGGGTGACTAGACAGCTGAAATGTGCATTTGCTCTTTCTGCCTAACATCTTTATTCATAATCTGTATATGACTGTACATTGTAAGAATAAACAATAATACCCTAAGCAACGACTGGGGTTGGGTAATGGTCAACAGGTGTCTGTATGAGGCAGGCAAAGAGGAACAATTTTCATTTTTTATTTTCACCAAGAAAGAAGAGTAGGGCTGGGGAGATGGTTCAACAGTTTAAGGCGCTCGGCTTGCAGGTCTGGATTTGATTCCTCAGGCCTCATGTCAAGACAGATGCCCAAAATGGCACATGTATCTGAAGTTCGTTTGCAGCATCAAGAGGCCCCATCTTCCCCCTCTCAGAAATAAATAAAAATCATAAAAAGGAAAGAAGACTCTGTTGTGAAGAGAATCAGAATTCTATGAAGACTATAAGAATGAAAAAAAACCAGCCATTTGTTTTAGCTTATAATACAGTAACTATTTCAGACTTTGTAGGCCATAAGACTTCTATCACTACGCAGCTTTACTGCATTTGTAGCTTGTAAGCAGACATAGATAGTATGTAAATAAATGAGCTTGGTCTTATTAAAACTTTGACAAAAAGTGATCGTGGCCCTGTGGTCTATTGCTAGGCAGCTTTCTGTTACTGTAATAAAATAACTGGGATTATCAACTTTGTGTGTGTGTCTGTTGGTCAACCAGAATCTCTCTTGCTGCTGCAAATGAATGCCTGTCTGGCTTTTCATGGGTGGCTGAGCAACCTAATCTGGGTCCATAGGCTTTGCAAGCAAGTGCCTTAAACTGCTGAGCCATCTCCCCACTCCACAGGGATTATCAACTTTATTGAGACAGTAAACATATTGAATCACAGTTATGTAGGTTTCCTTTTTCTTCTTTTTGTTGAGGAAACGGGTCAATCCTCTGTCCCTTAATTTATTCCACACAGATAGTGGTCTGTGTGTTTCTGTCATGGTGTCTCTGGGGAATGAGGACACTCAGCCTTCTGTCTGTAGTCCAAGGAAACCTTAGGGTCATCTTCAGGCCTCAGGAAGCCTTGTGTAAGCACGCTGTCAAATCAGTAGCTCCCAGGGCTTTAGCAAGTGAGTCATTTGCTGAGATGATAATCCTAGAAACTGTCAGTGAGCTGCTTTCCTGTGCATTCATTTATTTAGTGTGACCTCGTGTCCTGTTCCTTTTCTTTGTCCTCCTTCCTCAACAAGCATAGGTAACCTCCAAGAAAAGCACCAGTTGCAGGTGGAGGAAGCAGGTTTTCTTTACAAAAAATTTCTTATTTGATTGTGTATGCCTACCTTTATCAAATTATGCCTATGCATTTTTATTTTCTCATGTCTTATACAGACCTAGTAACTTAGGTCTGTTTGAGACCTAAAAAATGTATTTATTTATTTGCATGTGTGTGTTTATTATGAGTGTGCCAACTTCTCCTGCTTCTGCAAATGAATGTCAGAAACATGCGCCACTTTGGGTCTGGCTTTATGTAAGTGCTGGGGGAATTGAATCCGAGTTAGCATGCTTTGCAAGCAAGCACCTTGTGGTAGTTTGGATGTTGGTCTCCCAATCAACGCAGGTGTTTTTATTAAAAAGCAGCCTCCTGGCTGGAGGAGGTGTCATTGGGGACAGATCTGCTTTCCAGCCTGAGGGTGTACAGAGTCCCTGAGCTCTGTCTGGGTTCCCTGCGGATTGGCTGTCCGTTTTGTGTTTGCTTGTTTGTGGTGCTGGCTGCTGGTGGTTTTCTCTCTCTGCTTGGATTTGTGAAAGGGATCCAGCTTCTTTGTCATTGTGGAACTTCCCCTGGATCTGTAAGCCTGAAATGAACCCCCTTCCTTCCATAAACAGCGTCTGTTTGGAAGTTCATTTCACCAATGTGAAATTGACTACACTACTGCTGAGCCATCTCCTCACCCTCCAAACTCAGTAACTTAAAACAACACTCATGTATTTTTGTACTCTTCTGGAGATTGGAAAACCCTTTTCCTCCCAGAAGATCCAGCTGAGCTTGCTTTGCCAGCCTCCAGAGGCTTCAGGCCTGTCTTGGCTCATGACTGAGTCCTCTGTCTTCCCAGCTAGCAGCTTCATGTACTCAAATCTCTTTCCTCTCTCTTCCTCTTTCTCCTCTTCCTCTCCTTTGTCTTACTCCCTCCTCTCTCTTTCCTCTCCTTTTCTTCCTGTTTTTCCTCACCTTTCTCCTCTCCTTCTTTCTGTCCTTCCCTCCCTCTCCTTCTGTCTCTACCTTCTCTTGCCTCCTTCTTATATGGACTGTTTTGATTCTATTGAGTCAATGAGGATAACCAAGGATAATCTACCCATTTTAAGAATCTAAATTTAATCAACCGGTTAAATCCCATTTACCATATAAAGTAACATATTGACATATTCCCGGGATTATGATGTGATCAATTTTGAAGGCCATTATTCTACCTGTCATAGTCTAAATGTCTTATCATACATTTATGAGACAAACTGCTAATATGGTACATGCAAAATTAGCTTCCTTATCTATGAAAAGTGACTTTTCCGTCAAACTTTTTTGAAAAATACTGGCAGTTTAGCTTAGATTACTCTACTTAAAACTAATTACTTTCTTTGCCTTTCATAAATTTTTAAGATTCCTGAGACAAGCATAATAAATTTCTGTTAAATAACTGTCTTAGGCCAAAATGGAATTTAATTTCCTAAAGGTAGGCTCTCTAGATTTTAATTTAAATAAAAGTTGTAAATAAACTTTAATTAATGTGTTCTTCATGAAATTTTATTAATATCAAATAGTAAAACTAGTAATTCCATAACCAAAAAATTAATATACAGCCTAAGATAGTTATAATCAACATTTAAATTTTTTACTGCTTGTCAGGCTTATATAGTTAAAATGTTTATAACCTATAGAGTTATGAAATTGTTATACATTGATTTTTTTGCTTTCTTTCATAACTATACATACATACACAAAACATTATTTTTGAAAGCAAAAGTAACAAATAATAGTACCTTTCAATGATACTTGCAAATAAGTTTAATACTTGTGCTGATTTTCTTCTTTTTAAACTTAAAAAATTTTTATTTATTTACTGGAGAGAGAAAGATATATACAGAGAGAAAGAGGCAGATCGAGAGAGAGAGAGAGAAAGAGAGAGAGAGAGAGAGAGAGAGAGAGAGAGAGAGAGAGAGAGAGAATGGGTACACCAAGACCTCCTGTCACTGCAAATGAACTCCAGACACATGTGCCACTTTGTGCATCTGGCTTTCCATGGGTACTGGGGAATTGAGCCTGGCCTGTCAGGCTTTGCAAGCATGCACCTTTAACTGCTAAGCTATTTCTCCAGTTCCTAATTTATACTTTTAATGCAAAAATTGGAAAATAAAGGTGAGGAAACCATCCATTTTACACTTGATCTTAGTCAAAAGGTGAAGAAATGGAGAAACGATCCACTGTTTTGTTTTCTGTTGCTGTCTAACAAGTGTCCACAACACACATTTAGCCTAGACAGCATCCGTTTCTGTGTGATGGTGGGAATACAGGCAGAGCTTTCAAAGGTTACATGCCTCCAAGGCTGAAATCTAGGGTCCAGATGAGGCTGTGGCATTCTCAATATTCACCTGGGAAAGATTCAATTCAAAGCCCACTTAAAGTCTGGCAGAATTCATTTCCTGTGGGGCCCACCATTCTTCTGTCAGCTGGAGCCTTCTCAGGACCCAGAGGCCACTTACTCTTCCTGCCACTCACTTCTTGATTACTGTGGATAATGCCATGAACATGGTGCTCACTTTGAGTCCTGACTTTCAATTTTTTTTTGGATATATGTCCATGTGTGGAATTTCTGGATGATATGGTCATTCTGTGTTTTATTTTTCAATAAATTGCCATCCTGTTTTCTAAGTGTAATATTGTTTTTATGTGATTACCAGTCGTGTGCAAGGCTGTTTCTCCAAATTCTTGCAGACACTTGCTATTTTCTACCTATGCATATGTGTTTGCTGCAGTCACCCAAATGTATCCTTGTGGGCTTGAACTGCATTCCACTAATAATTAGTGATACAGAACATCTTTCTATACACTAACTGGCCTTTGTAGATCTTTGAGGAAGTATCTCCAATTCTTTAATTAGTTTTCTTTTTTTTTTTTTTTGGTAAAATGTGTGTATGTGTGTTATATGAGCATGTGCCTGTGTGTGCATGTGAAAGCCAGGGGGTAACCTTTGGTGTTGTTCCTTGGAAATGCCACCCATCTTATTTATTTTATTTTATTTACTTTTAAAATTTCATTATTTATTATTATTATTATTATTATTATTATTATTATTATTATTATTTTTGAGTAGTGTCTCACTGTAGCCCAAGCTGACCTGGAACTCACTCTGTAGTTCCAGGCTGGTCTCCAACTCACAGTGATCCTACTTCCTTTGCTTCCTGAGTTTTGGGATTAAAGGCATGGGACACCAACCACACCCAGCCCTCTGTTTTACTTTTAAAAATATTTGTTTATTTAAAAAATATTTATTTATTTCAGAGAGAGAGAGAGAGAGAGAGAGAGAGAGAGAGAGAGAGAGGAGAGAATGGGCATGCCAGGGCATCCTGCCTCTGCAAACAAATTCCAGATGAGTGTGCCATCAGGCTTTGCAAGCAAACGTCTTTAAATGCTGAGCTATCTCTTGAGCCCCCATCTCTGTTTTAATGAGCTAGAGTCTCTCATTGGCCTGGAGTGTGCCAATTAGGCGAGATTAGCTAAGCAGGGGGCCCCAGGGCTCCAGCTGTTTCTGCCTCCCCAGAGCTGGATTACAAGTGTAGGCCCTCATGCTTACCTTGTTTTTTTTTCCCCTTTTTAACAACTTCTGTACATATAGACAATAGACAATGATCACGATCCCTGCCTGCCAGCCTCCTTTTCCCATCCCGAATGCCCCGCTACTGAATCCCTTCTTCACAGCTAGTCTCCCTTCTATTCTGATGACACATTGGTCCTGTGAAGGTAGCATTGGCCACCCGGGAGGCCATGAATAGCATGGCCACTTGGTGTTTGGAAGACAGTTTTGTATACAGTCCTTTCTTTCTTTTGGCTCTCACATTCTTTCCGACACCTCTTCTGCACTGGTCCCTGCGTCTTGGAGGGTGTGACAGAGATGTTTCACTTAGTGCCAAACACTCACTGTGGCTTCTTCTCAGCACCTTGGTGAGTTTTGAGTCTCCCCAGTGTCACTGTCTTCTGAAAAGAGAAGCTTCTCTAACCAGAAGTAAGAGTTGTATTAACATATGGGCATAAGTGTTTAAGGGGTCATTGGATGGACATAATATACGTAGCCAACCAGATGCTCGGCTTTGTCACTTGGGTTGTGAAGACAAAGCTCAGGTTCTTATTCTCGGAGCTCTTTCCACACTGAGCTCTCTTATCTCCCCAGCACATTTTGCCCACTTTTCATTTATTGGTTTTTGGGCTTTTATGAGTTGTAGGGATTTTTATAAGATTTTTAAAATTAGACACCTTATCAGATATGATTGACAAACATTTTCTTTTTCTAATCTGGTAGTTGTCTTTTCTCTTTGTTGATTGTGTTCTCTGAGGTACTGAAGGGCTTCATTTTGGTGTCATGTAACTTACCTACTGTTGCAGTCAGCTTTCTAGCTGCTGCGCAGAAAGAACCCAAACAAAAGCGGCTTATGGAGGAATGGGTTTATTTGGCTTACGGACTCGAGGGGAGACTCCATCCTGGCAGGGAAAACGATGGCATGAGCAGAGGGCTGGACATCACCTCTGCCACAGCACTGCGGCAGGAAGGTGTGCCAAATACTGGCAAGGGTAAGCTAGCTTATAACCCCATAAGCCCACCCCCAACAACACAGCTTCATCGAGGTTGTAAAACCCAAACTGCCATCAGCTGAGGATCGATCTATCAGAACACATTCATTTGTTTGTGGGGGACACCTGGATCAAACCATGACACCTACTTTTGCTTTGATTTTCTGTGCTGTTGGGGAATTCAGGAAAGCATTGATTAATCTAATGTCAGGACACCTCCCCTCTGTTTTCTTCTTAGAGCTTCTTCATTTTAGGTCATACATTAGGAAATAACGTATCTTTTGAGTTAATTTTGGAAAATGGAAATTAATTTTGGAAAATGAACTTCATTTGAATACACTATTTGTTTTTTTAAAGTGTTATAGAATTTTTTTAAATCTTAAATTTTAGAAATAAAGAAAAAGATGTGTAATGTATTCTTTTTATCAATTAAATGTGCCATTACTTGCGACTGTAGGGTGTTTTACATGACTTCCTGCTGCATAGTCCTTGATTTTTGTGGTGCTCATATAGTTATAATTTTATGACTTCATAGTAAACATTTTATACATCATTAAAATAATTGAGAAGCTAAGCTTTTCCATTCTGGAGGTAAAACTCAGTAGAAAAAGCAACAGTAACAGCTCACTTTTAAAAACAAACTGTTCCCAACAGCTCACCTTCAAAGACATTTCTAGCCGGGCGTGGTGGTGCACACCTTTAATCCCAGCACTCAGAGGCAGAGGTGGGAGGATCACCATGAGTTCGAGGCCAGCCTAAGACTACATAGTGAATTCCAGGTCAGCCTGGGCTAGAGGGAGACTCTACCTCAAAAAACAAGCAAACAAACAGACAAACAAACAAAACCCTACATTTTTCTCAAGCCTCCAGCATGACAATTTCATCACTGTAAAGCTAAAAACAAATGAATGATAAATGATTATAAAATGCACCTTAATATGAAAAAAATCAAATAATGTCTTCTAATTAGTAAAATTTAACAAGTTATTTTATAAATTATTAACGGCTTTCCATGCATATAAATGTAATTCTCAGATACAGGGTGGAATAAAGAATTGGGCAAGATGAGGAGGAAGGAGAAGGAGGGAAATACCTTGTACATAGACATTATTCTCTATATTTTCAAGAGGAATTGGGTTCTTTTTCCTAAATGATTTTCCAGAGAGGCTATCTTAAATATTATTTAAAATTTGTTTGCAAAAGGAACGCTGATTTTCCTGAATGTAATTGCCCTTTAACAAGCCATTCAAATGTATGTTTTAGGCCAAAGGAAAAGAACATTGGTATTGTTTCCACTGTGTTGGTGGCATAACTCAGGAGATTGCAAATAAATCTTTTTTTAATGCAACATTTTATTGCAACACTTTATGCCTAAAATCTAGATAATTATACCCCTGGATTTCTACTAATGAATACCACATGTTTGACTCAATAACTTCAGCTGCAGGGTGGAGAACACTGTGTTAAAGCTATTCAGATAATAAATAGCTATCTAGGTCCATTTCAGCTGGAGCAAGTCAACTGTATTGAATGTGAGTGAAGCATTAATTCTTTATAAGAATGTACGCAATTGGCAGACACTTTGACATGTAATATACATTAGTCCACTCTTCTGCCCCCATGGAATCATTTTATATCCTTTACTCCAGTCTGCACTTACCAGCAGGCCTATCTCTAGTCTCCTGAATATGTCTTTGGGGTATCAGTTACATGTACTTACAAAGCATACATTTTTAAACAGACACATGAAGGAAAATGGTTCTAGTTTTCTGAAAGTGTTATTTTGTTATTATTTGTTTGTTCTGCAAATATCTCATGGTTTTCTTCCTCCCTCTGGGACCATGCTTGGGATCCCATCTGTGCTTAGAACTCTGACAACTCTGCCTCTTTCTTTTCTCAAGACTTATGAAATCAGAGGGAAAGGATTTTTAAATGTTAGTGTTGGATGCACAGGACACATGGAGCTTATGGAGCTTGTTTTTCCTTAGAGAAAAAAAATCACAGCCTTGAAAGATGGCTCCATTGTTAAAGGTGCTTTCTTGCAAAGCCTGATGGCTTAATTCCCTAGTACCCACATAAAATAAAGCCAGATGTACAAAGTGGTGCATGTATCTGGAGTTTGTTTGTAGTAAGTAGT
Organism: Zapus hudsonius; assembly: GCA_004024765.1. Taxonomy (NCBI): domain Eukaryota; kingdom Metazoa; phylum Chordata; class Mammalia; order Rodentia; family Dipodidae; genus Zapus; species Zapus hudsonius. The sequence goes on along the minus strand of PVHP010026438.1, from coordinate 10,633 downwards.
TAGAGACCCTGTTGTGCCCATTCCCTCTCTTGCTTTCTCTGCTTGCAAATAAATAAATAAATATTTAAACACAAACCAATCAAGAATGAGATAGGAGATGTGGATCTTTCCCAGAGAGGGCTGTCATTCTGTGGACAACATCCTGACATTTGAAAGCCAGCCTGGGGAAGCAGCGTCGTCAGGAAATGCAGAAGAAAACAAACCTGTCAGACCCACTTTCCTTTCTGCATCACTACAGGGGTGTTTGTGTTTCTTCCTCCCAGCTCGTGGACGGAAGCCAGATTTTTCTGTAACTGGTATATGTCCTTGAGTCAGAAATGGTGAGTGGGCTGCCTTGGGAATGGAGGTACAATAGGAAGCTCCCAATGCCTTGGGTTTGGGGGTACAATGGGAAGCTCCCTATGCCTTGGGTTTGGGGGTACAATGGGAATTCCAAGTTCTGGTTGAGATGCTTAATTTTCTCTAACCACAGTCATGGGAGGATTTCAGATTTTCATAGTGTAGTTGCTTCCTTATTCACCATATATTTTGCCGTATGTGTTTTTCTTCTTTTTTTCTTTTTCTTTTTGTTTTCTGAGATAGAGTCTCTCTCTAGCCCAGGCTGATCTGGAACTCACTCTGTAATCCCAGGCTGGCCTTGAACTCACAGCAATCCTCCTACCTCTGCCTTCCAAGTGCTGGGATTAAAGGCGAACTTTACCACACATGGCTTCTGTCATTCTTTTTATCATGTGCTTGTAATTAGTTTTGTTGGAGTTTTGAAACACACCCACACCCACATAACTTCTGCTCCTTCCCCTGCCACCCCCCACTCACAATAGTCTTTATGCCTTCAGAGCAGCAACAGTGTTTACTTGTATTTATTTATGATTTTGTGTGACATTTTGGAAGACAGTGAATTTCAAGCCCTCTAGCCTTCTTTGTTATTATTTTTTAAATTTTTATTTATCTTTGAAAAAGTGACAGAGAGAGAGAGAGAGAGAGAGAGAGAGAGAGAGAGAGAGAGAGAATATGAATGGACACAACAGGACCCAGTGTCATTGCAAATGAACTCCAGACACATGCACCAATTTGTACATCTGGCTTTATGTGGGTACTGGGGAATTGAACCCAGGCCTTCAGGCTTTGCAAGCAGGTGTCTTTAACTGCTGAGCCATCTTTACAGCCCTCTGTTAGTTTTCTTTAAAAATATAGATTCTGAAGTGTCTTTGGATTTCGCTGTCTCAACAATAAAGCAGACTTAAAACTCACCCATCATGACTCAGGGAACTAAGCAGAAGAGGAGTCGGAAAGATTGTAAGAACCATGGTGGAGGAGAATATCCAGAGATATTTCCCCCCTCAGCAACAACACGCTAAGGATGGTAGAATCTGGCTACCTCTTGTGCTATTCATAACCTCTATCCCATGGAGAGATTCAGTATGCCCACCAAGGAGGGCCCCTCAGTGGGTTGGGGATAGAGAGGAGGGAAATGGGGTACCATAACAAGATTTGCTCATACAATATATCTAATTATTAAAAATAAAGATATTTTAAAAATATAGATTTTGCATCTCATTTTGTCTCTGTTTCTTATGATAAGCGGAACAGATCTTACTTTTAATCAAGGGTAGAAAATTTTTTTCTATAAAGGTCAGATAATAAACATATTTTGGTTTTTCAGGCCATATGTGATCTCTATGGAATGTTTTCCCTTTTCTATAATCTTTAAAATATGTAAAAATGATTCTTTACTGATGGGTAGGGTTAAAAGAATAATAGTCTAGGGGGCTGGATTTGGTCCATGGTCATAACTTGTCTACCCTGTTTAAGGTGATATCCTTACTGTATGATGAAGCAGCATTGCTCAGAGAGGGGAAGCCATTAATCCAGGTGACACAGTTCACAAGGAGGGAACCCTTCCTTGGCTTATTTGGCTCTAAATCCATTTGCTTTCCACTACAGTGTGTATTTCTAAGTCAATTTCCTTCCATATTCTTCAGGAGAGTAGAGACACCAGTTTGGTCTCTCTAAAAATTTTATTTCTGTCATTATCATTTTCCTTGAACCTGTTATAAGGAAGATATCCAAGAGAATGGCCTCATTTGTCAGAAACGTGATGAAAAACTAATGTGAAACAGACTATGGGGTAGGCTAGGTATTAAGATTTTTGTCTTTCAGTTGTCAGCCAGTGAAGATGATTTTAACAAGTGTTTTAGACTTGAGCATAAAGCCATTTTAGGTAAATTGCATCCAGTCAAGTCTCACACACACACACACACACACACACACACACACACACACACACACACACTTTACCAAATTTTAAAAATGAGCTCAACATTGTAAAGCAAAATCTTCCAACAAGCAGACGAAAGAAATCTGGGACTCCTCCCCGGAGGCTGGGGTGAAGCTGAGATTTTGTAGGTAACTTTTTCCCTTATCAGCTAATGAAGAATGTTGCAGTTACCTTCTCATTGCTGGCACAAAGCACCTGACCTACAGACTTGAGGGGAAGTCCCATGATGACAGGGAAAACACGGCATGAACAAAAGCTAGACATCACCTCCTGGCCAACATCAAGTGGACAACAGTAGCAGGAGAGGGTGTCAAACACTGGTATAACACCCGTAAGCCCACCCCAGCAACACACCTCCTCTATCAAGGCTCCAATTCCCAAATTGCCATCAGCTGGGGATTAAGCAGTGGGAACACTAGAGCTTATGGGGGACACCTGAATTAAACAGCCACAGAGGTTGAGGTGGAGAAAAAATTGGGACTCTTTCTAAACAGGCCTGTTCTGTTACATTCTCTTTGAGTAGAAGGCAGTGTTGCTCAGTAGTTCTTAGACTGCCTTGTCTGTCCATCATTTCTGGCTAGCACCTAACAGTTTGTACCACTACATAAGTAACTGAAGTTCCCCCGAAGTAGATGGACCTCAAAGACTACATGGATTGGAGCATGTAGATTATAGCATTTGACAGTAAGCATGCACAAGTGACAGCCATTGTTACTGCTGTGTGCCATTCCCTTTCCCTGGCAGGAGCACGGAAGCGGTGTGGTCCAATGGGCTTAAAGGGACGTTTATCTTGCTCCCCAGGGCAGCTTCGTTCACTTCAGTTACTTTTTGTTCTTGGATTTTCCTTTTCCCTGTCTGTGTTCTATAGCTTCAGACCATGAACCACTCTACACCTCCTCCAAGTTCCTGCCCTTTCAGAAGGAAAGAGAATTGAAACAAAAATGTACTAATAAATTAAATGTCCAAACAACATGCTAGCCAGTAGAGAATGGCCCAAATGGACAAAGGAAATGGGAAGATTGTTTGAAAAATGATAATGAGTGATGAAGCTATGCAGAACTGAGACAGGAACTCAGAACCTGTAATTAACAGAAGATTCTAGAGCAGGGTGGCTAGCTGGCTAGAATCCCCTGGGGTGCTAACTGACTAGCCAGGCCTAGGCTGTGGTAGAATTAAGACAATAACAATAAAACAGACTTAAAACTCACCCTCCATGACTCATAGAACTGAGTGGAAGAGGGGGCTGAAAGATTGTAAGAGTCGTGGTGGAGAGACATAACTCCCCCCCACTACAACACATAAAGGGGGGCAACCTTGATGCCTCCTGTGTTATCCATAACCCCTTACTTACCACATGGATTGATCCAGTGAGCCTACTGAGGAGGATACCCACTGGATTGGGGACAGGGAGGAGGGAAATGGGAATATAAGCACAATATTTGCTCAATCAATGTATCTAATTTTATACAATAAAATTTTTTTAAAAAAAGACAGGAAAGTCTACAGTGATGCCATCCTGAAGGTGTCCCATCTTGTCTGAGTTCCGAAGCCAAGCAGGGTCGGCCTGGTTAGTACTTGGACAGCAGAATTAGGCAGAGAGCTGGGATCTCCAGCTTGAGCAAGTCTTCCTGGTGGTGCATCTGCGTTTGGATGCATTGTATCAAAGCAATAGTAATGTCCTCAGAGTCACAGCAATGACAACCGCTTCCATTAATTTTAGGACTCCCAGGTGCCATGTTAGTGGCCTTCAGGTGACAATACTTGGAGGTCATTCTGAGTGTCTAAAACCTTCTTGGGCCTGTGTGATGAATCTTTATGCCTCTGCTCTTTGGTATATATGAGCCCTCGTTCTCTGCATATTTGTAATATGGTAGTTATTAGAATCATATGGAAAACTTAAAAAAAAAACAGTTCCTGGATTTCATTCCAGACCAAGTAAATCAGAGCTTTATTTTGTTTTGTTTTGTCTTTGGTTGGAGCCCTGGTATTTATTTATTTACTTATTTATTTCCCTAGCCATTCATTCAAATGTGTGGCCAGGATGGAGAAGGATTCGAGCACCTATTTGTGCCTCTGAAGTTCAGGGTGTTTTTCTCAAAGCCAGCTTGATGAGGATTTTTCCACATGTATTTTTCCTAGTTGCCTTCTTCCCAGTGATCCTTCAGAGGCTACCTGCTGCCGGTTCTCATTACCCTGGAAATGACTGGGGCTTATTAACTCCTCTCCATTGTGATTAGTATGATAAATAATATAATATGGTAGCCTTTTATTTGGTTATCCAAGGTAGGGTCTCTTTCTAACCTAGGCTGACCTACAATTCTCTATGTAGTCTCAGACTGGCCTTGAACTCACAGTGATCCTCCTACCTCAGCCTCTAAGTACTGGGATCAAAAGCGTGCACTACCATGCCCAGTGGTAGTGGTGTTTATTTGTTTGTTTGTTTCTTTGAATAGTTTTTTAAACGGTGGTGTCCTTTTTCTGAGGCACTGAAAGCTCATGACCATCTGTCTGTCTGGTTGCTCACAAGGCCCCTGGGGTCCTGCTAGAGAGCCTCCGGCACTGGCATCACAGGATGCCTCAGACTCAACCAGAATCTCTAGACCTTTCCTCTGTGACGAGTCACAGATCGCAGGAAACGGCCTTCTCTGCCTTCCGAGCAGAGCCGGCCAGGTTTGCGGAACTGTGCTGTGGGTAATAAATTATAGGCCACGGCTATTGCACTCTGTTCTGTTTCCTATTCTTTGGCTCCAAGAAGCCTGCGAGGCATTCAGGGTTTGTTAAATGACGATTAAAGATGTCATAACAATTAAACCACGAGGACTTTTATGAAGTCCAAACTCTGGAGAAGTCGTCCCCTGAATGGCTATGCCATTTTAAGATGATGTAACTTTTGAAATACCAACATGGCCATGGATTATTATTCTTTCCTCCAGACACATTGGTTTTTCAAGCTTCAATATTATATATTTGGATTGAATTATTGATTTTTTGAGGGCACCGAATACTTTGTAGCCAAGTATAATTATTCTAAAGGGTTAGGTGGCACCTGTAATCATGTCTTTCAGAAGGCTGGAAGGCTTTGCAAGCATCCCCTTTAGCTGAAGAAATGAGAGGCCCTGGAGAAGTAAAAACCAGGTTAAAGAGGTCAATACCACCTCACCCAGCAGATTCACATCAGGCCCGTCTGCTTAATAGACCAGAGGCAGCAAGCAACTGTCGATGGAGAGAAAACAGACGCAGCACGCCTGCTTCAACTTGGGTGTTTTGATCATAAAACTTATAGCTGAAGCAACTTTCTATTAACCGTCATCCACAGTGCTGCCTCTCGTCCTCCACTGTGAGGAGGGGGTGGGGCTCTGCCACTGACCTTGTGATAACCACCAGAAGTTGCATCAATGTCCTCAGGCCTTGTGCTGTCTGTCATTATCTGATTTGGTTTATGCCAATCTTGACAAACCTAGAATGTAGTTACTCTGAGTATTAATGCAATTAACTGTCTGATCAACACAGGAAGAGGTGAACCAGGAAGTTACAAGCTCACATGTTGGATCAGCCAATTGGCCTCTCACAAACCCAGTTCAAATTATGTCCTGATTTTATGTTTCATTCTTTCTCTCACATTCATTTATCCATTCTTTTATTATGAGAGCAAGAGAGAGAGAGAGAGAGAGAGTGAGAGAGAGAGAGAGAGAAAGGTGTGAGCATACAAGGGCCTCTTGCCTCTAAAATTGAACCCCAGATACTTGTATGTCTGGCTTTAAGTGGAAACTAGGAATCAAACCCTGGGCCAGTAGGCTTTGCAAGAAGTGTCTTTAACCTCTGAGCCATCTCTCTAGCTTCCTTTTTCTCCCTTTCTATCTCCAACATTTTTTCAAACATTTATTTGTGTGTACCATGGCACATGTGTAGAGAGGTCAGCGGACAGTTTTGAGGTGTCTGCACTCTACCTTCTTGGAGACAGGGTCTCTTGTCCCTGTAAATGAGCTGTCAGACTATAAATGAACTTCAGACTAGCTGGCTTGTGAGCTTCGGATTTTCCTGGCTTCGCCTCCCATTGCTATTGGCCTATGGGATCGCAGGTGTTTGCTCCACTTTGCATCTGACACTGTATAAGTATATGGAATTGAACGTCAGCTAGCAGGCTTTGCAAGCAAGTCCCTTAACTGCTGAGCCATCTCCCTAGGGCCTGTCTTCAACATTTTTTAAAAATGGAAAATATGAACACTATTTCATTCCTGATAGTAGGTCTTCATAATACTCAGCGAAGACACACAGTGTACAGTTTCCTTAACTCTGGTCTTTGCTCTGCAGATGGTGAGACATGGTCTAACCATGGAGTCCAGGCTGGCCTCAATTTCAGGTCCTCCCGCCTCAGTTTCCAGAAAGCTGGGGTTATAGGTATGTGACACTATGCTTGAAATTGGAAATAATATTGATAACTTTTCTTGAAGGAAAAAAATTCAGCCAAAATATTAAGTTTACCCAGAAGTTTAGTTAGCAAAGTATTTTCCAGTGAGGGAGATTTGAACAGGTTGGCCTGAAGTGGAGGGATGGGGGTCACAGCCCATTGGGTTCTTCCTGCATTGTAGATTTTTAAGATATTTCAAGGACTATGTATGACGTGAGTGGCATATGCATAGATATAAAGTAAACTTTTGTTTATTCCCAAATCATGGGGTATAAGAATTTTCTTTCTATTGCCTTTCTTTTTCTTTTTTCTGAGGCAGGGTTTCACTCTAGCCCAGGCTGACCTGGAATTCACTATGTAGTTTTAGGGTGGCCTTGAACTCATGTTGATCCTCCTACCTCTGCTTCTTTCTGCTGGGACTAAAGGTGTGCACCACTGCGCACTATCCCTTTTTGATGAGCCCATAAAGGGAGTCAAAAACCTAATGCAAATGGTATCCTAACAAAGCCAGGGTCTTTTGAGGCTGCAAACCCTTCAGGGAAGTTTCAGCCCAAAGGGACAGTCTGTGAGGAGACACAGCTGCTGAGATACATCTGCAGTTTCCTTAGTTTCTTCACATCCCTCTCCTTACCTGCCTGGTGTCAACTTTACAAATGGAGTCCTTAGAAGTGTGACACTATTTTGCACAACACACCTTACATTGGATGACGAGGACTGAGGACTAGTAACAAGGTCTCCAGGAAGCACCAGGTTTTCTTTCCCCTGTGCAAGGTGAAGAATGAGTCTAGATCTGAAAAGAATTATAAATTCAAAGCAGAAAACTCAATGAGAAGTGGCTGAGTATTATTTCTGAGCAATAGAATTAATACTCAGGAGGCAGGTGGTCGGTTACTTAGACAATAGAAAAGCAAGAAGCTATATTTTCTTTGACTTTTCAGTGTAGTGTGACTAAGCAGTGGTTCACTAGGGCTTTATCTTTCAATAGAACAAAGGGATGTTTCCAGGAGAGATGAGGTGGCTATTACTCAGTGTTGATGGCTGGGGAAGTCAGGAGAGGTGGGAAAGTTTTCAGACCTAGTTTTGTATCTTTCAGTTTGTATATTCATCTGTGAGGATGTTATAGATGTTAAGGGATGGAGTATATTTCCCGACTCTTCCTTTTACTCCCACGAACATCTCTCCCAGAGTTCCCCGTCTTTGCCACTGGCTTAGAGAGTGGTATGGCACTAAATATGGGAAACAAGTTTTCCAGTGCAGTGACCGTGTTATAGGGCCTCAAAGGAAAAAAAAAAAAAGAATCCTTTTGAACACACTTAATAAATGACTCTCTGAGGCAGGACATCAGGAAAGATCCCCCATATGTAACAGCAAATGATAAATTCTGGTAATTTACATCCATAGGTCACACTAAGGACATTTGTGATTTATGACTGAACTGAGAAAAGTCTAACTTAATTCAGAATCCTGGTGAGGCTGAAGCGCTCATGTCTGCCACCTGGTGTAAGTGAGAGGTAAATACAACATATCTTGACTGCAATTACTTTTTTTGCCTGGTAAATAAATACTGTACAGTCTTTTTTTTCTGTACAGTCTTTTTGATGCCTTCTGTTAATATCCTTAAATTCACAGAAAAAGCAATTATGTGACTCTAAGATTTTAACACAAAAATTGCCCATAAACATTTTATTTTTCAGACTTAAAAAATTCATATTTAGTAACAGGCAATTGAAAACAGGAAGGGCTGGAGTTTATAAAATAAAGAACAGGAAAAAAAAAAAGAGAGAATGATTTCCCCATGCCAATATTTTCCTCTTTACAATTCACTTTTGTTTTTATTGGAACATTTTGGGAGTGAATGAAGACGCCAAAAGAAAGCAAATGAAAGAAACGGAAATGTTTGGGGGTGGGGGTTAGAGTCAAGTATGGGTTTACATAGCAATGAAATTCAAGGTCACATGGAATGACCTTTGTTCTGGGTCTTGGAGGACTGAGAGCCTTCCCAGGCTGGAGGATTTTCAGTACTAAAATAGAGAAACTCCTGGGGAAACCTGGGTGAGTTAGGTGCCCTCTTTAAAATGGACACCAAAAAAAGCAATCTGGAAGTGGGATTTCAAACTGATATGGCAGATGAGTGGAGAGAGACGCTATGCAGACATGTGTGACTTTCAGCAGATCTGTCCCTTTGTTGAAGGCTGGAGGCCAGCTCGCTAGTCAGGCACTGGTGCCGACTGGATGGTCTGCTGCTGAGTACAGAGAGGACCTGGCTCAGCTGGTTCCCAAACTGGAAGATCCTTATGTTCATCAGACTTTCTTCAATAGAAACTGTAACGACGAGGAACACTCCTTCAGGAAAGGTAACGTTAGTGTGTTAGCTTCCTATCACTAGAACACAATGCCAGAGATAAATAACTTGTAAAGAGAAAGGTTTATTGTGGCTCACAGGGCAGAGCAAACTGCTCTCCTCAGGACCATGAAGCAAAGAGAGGAGAAAGGGCCGAATCTCTTTTAAGAGCATTCCTCAAATGACATAAGGACTTCCCACCAGGCACTTCCTCTTAGAGGTTCTAACACCATCACACCATCCTTGGGGTCAACCTTTTATTTTATTTTTTAACTTTAATTTTTAATTTATTAATCTGCAAGGAGAGAGAGAGAGAGAGAGAGAGAGAGAGAGAGAGAGAGAGAGAGAGAGAGAGAGAGAGAGAGAGAGAGAGAGAGAAAGAGAGAGAATGGGCACACCAGGGCCTCCAGCTGCTGCAAATGAAGTCCAGATGCATGGGCCACTTATGCATCTGGCTTTATGTGGGTGCTGGGGAATTGAATCAGGTTCTTTGGGCTTTGCAGTCAAGCACCTTAACCACTGAGCCATTTCTCTAGCCCAGAACCAACCTTTTAACACATGGAGCTTTGAATGACCTTCACTATCTAAACTATAGCAATATGTTTGAGTGCATAGCAATCGACATTTAGGAGGAACATAAGCACTTTTGCAGGACCAATGGCACTCAGCCAGGGAAGCAAGACGTGAGCCTGGGCTCCTTGGAGGGAAGTAAGGTGTCATTGCACCTGCCCTATCCTTGCTGTTAAGTTCAGTGTCTTCATTGCATTTTATGCCTGTGGTCATTGACACCTTTTCCTCTAACTCATAACCCACCTGAATAAGCAGTGTGAAAGAGGTTCCAGTCACTCATGTGTTTTTACTACTTGTTTTTGTTTTCATCATCCAAATTATTTCTCCAAATAGATAAAATGAAAAGTAAAAGGCCTGTTGTAGTCAGCATTCTAGTTGCTGCACAGAAAGAACCCAAACAAAAGCGGCTTGTGGAGGAATGGGTTTATTTGGCTTACGGACTTGAGGGGAGACTCCATCCTGGCAGGGTAAACGATGGCATGAGCAGAGGGCTGGACATCACCTCTGCCACAGCACTGGAAACAGTGGCAGGAAGGTGTGCCAAACACTGGCAAGGGGAAGCTGGCTAATAACCCCATAATCCCACCCCCAACAACACAGATCTAGTGAGGTTCTAATTCCTGAACTGCCATCAGCTGAGGATTGATCGCTGAGAACACATTCATTTGTTTGTGGGGGACACCTGGATCAAACCATGACAAGCCCCTTCCATGTCCACTTTGACTTTAGTTAAGATAATCCCTATTTTCTAATCTTATTTTTCTATATTTAATGGTGTATATTGAACCTCTTTCTACATATGTTTTTTCCTATGTAAATGTTCTGTATTTTCTGTCACTCTCCACCTGACAGATTTTAAGATTGTTTCAATATTTTATTCTCACAAATAAAACCACAGTGAATACCATTGTACATAGGTCATTTAGCTATGTGTATATGAATATTTGCAAGATACATACTAGGAAATGAAATAAGTAGATTAAAAACATAGACATGTATGTAAACTGGATAGCTTTGGCCAAATATTTTCCACAAA
>PVHP010026437.1:0-24643 GCA_004024765.1 Zapus hudsonius | reverse complement strand
ATTCATTACATTCATATGGCTTCTCACCTGTATGAGTTCGTTGGTGAACAGTGAGATAAGATTTGCAGATGAATGTTTTTCGACATTCATTACATTCATATCGTTTATCACCTGTATGAATTTGTTTGTGAAAAGTGAGATATGACTTGGAGCTGAAAGCTTTCCCACATTCATTACATTCATATGGCTTCTCACCTGTGTGAGTTATTTGGTGCTGAGTGAAATGTGATTTGTTGATGAAAGCTTTCCCACATTCATTACATTCATATGGCTTCTCACCTGTATGAGTTCGTTGGTGAACAGTGAGATGTGATTTGCAGATGAATGCTTTTCCACATTCATTACATTCAAATGGCTTCTCACATGTATGACTTCGTTGGTGAACAGTGAGAGATGTCTTGGAGCTGAAAGCTTTTCCACATTCATTACATTCATATAGTTTCTCATCTGTATGAATTCGTTGGTGAATAGTGAGATATGTCTTGGAGCTGTAAGCTTTTCCACATGAATTACATTCATATAGTTTCTTACTTGTATAGGATCTCTCATATTTTTTAAAATCTGACATGGCAAGGAAACTTTTTTCACTTGTATGATATTTAGATGGCTTCTTACTTGTATGTCTTCTCTGGTGCATAGTGAACTCTGCATTTTCATAGGAAGCATTCTCATATTCAGTAAATTCATATGTATACTCATTTCTATGATATACTGGCACAAGAGTTAGGGGATATTTCTGGCATTGCTTATATTCATAATCCTTTCTCCAAGAGATTTTATGCTGATTTTTAAATTCTGCTATGAAACAAACAAAGCATAAGTTACAATCAGTATGATTAACAACCATTGAAAAGAAAAAAACCAAAAAAAACCAGTTTCTTCACATTTGAGCACATATTGTATTTTAAGAAAAAATATCTCACATTAGTTGTATTAATATAAACTTTTTCACGCAAAAAAAATAATTTTATTATAGATCAATGTCCCAGATAGATTCAGTGTAGTATTTCTTGACATGTGCCTATTTAAAAATTTAAGTGAAAAGAGAACAAACCCTTTCTAGTATTCACTTAATTTACTGGATGGTACTTAATATTAAAATATCTCTCTGGGAGAGTCATGTTGGCAAACTGCAGTGTTGTTTTTGCTGTAGCTTTGAAAATGAATCCAATTTTTCTGAAGAAATTCATTTTAAGTTTGCTGAGGATTAAAGCAAACAATATTTTTTTCAGTGTTACCTCCTACAGTTTTTTGAGAAAATGTTATCATTTCTTGTCATTGCTATCTCATTAATGTAACAAATACTCTTCAATTCACCATGTACTAAATGGAAAATATTTTACTCACATTTGGTTTGTCAAAATTAAAGCAATATTCTACTATAAGAACAAAGGACATGATGGCTTTTCTCCCATCCACTATTCCTACTTGCATATGGACATGTGGATGAGTTTGGAAATGTGAATTAAAAGTATGCATATGTTGCTAAGAGGTCCAGCTTCCACTCATTTGATAATGACTCACATGATTTGCCGTAACAGAACTCCTGTGAGCTTCTGGTGATAATCAGGTACCTAGTACACTCTGGAGGTCATAACTCAGGTTGTCATACTTAAGCAACCAGCATATTTCCCCACTGATTAACTTCCCCAGCCAAGGAGGTATTTCTTAATGATCGAGAACATTACTATCCCATTTTTCATATGTAATAATATATAGTCAACCTTGTGTTCAATCAATGTGATTTCTTGTGAAGGATAAGAAATGGAGGTGGACAAGAAATGGAAAGAGAGCATAAGTGTGACCAAAGAAATAAAAACCACAATTGAAAACAAAAGCAAAATAAGAAAATATAGGCTGGAGAGTTGACTTAGAAGTGAAGGCATGTACCTGCAGATTTTGAAGTAAATTAGAAAAACACATAAAAATATACAGGTAACAGTTGACAAATTAAGAATTAAAAAGAAATTGGAGAAAACAGAATTTTACTGAAACCAGACATAGTAATATTTTGGCAAATAACTGTACTGTCTGCTGTTACTGTATATTTGTGGTCTTCCAATGTAGGATATGAGAATGGAATATTTTTGACTTTTCACTGTACTTTTATTTAACAGTTATGTTTAAAGCTCTTTTGTTTTCTCTATAAACAGATTTTCAATCCTGAGCAGAATTCCTGTCTTACACATAATGTCTTTCTCAAATAGATCATTGCCATGGACATAGTAGAAAAAGTATCTAATCTGTTTCTTGTGATTTCTAATGTTCTCTTTCTCATTTTCTTATGAATTACACTGGTGAGTGCATCTATAACTATGTAAAGTACTCTCTCTGGGTACTGATTTCCCCCTTTGTATGAGCATTTTAACCACATTCACGATTATAAAATTGGATACTGAAATAAATATTCTTCTTCTTGAAGGTGTTTCTTGTTAGGATTTTATGACAGAAATGTGAGAGAAACAAATACTATAAATTTTAAAATATAAACAAGTAAATATTTTGCTAAAATAAATAACAGATAATATTTTGTATGTCAAACTAAGTGGGAATTAACATCTGAATGTCTAAGAATATATTCTTCAATTTCAGAAAGAGGTTCATGTGTTCACATAAAGAAAGCATTTTGTAAGTGCATAAAGCAAACGACTAACTAAAGGCTTTATGACTTGAATAAAAGTGAATACTTCTTAACATGACCATTTTTAATGAGTTTTCATTTCAATGATCTCCTTTCCCCATTATGTATTTACTTGCCTGCAAGTGTTTGCATTGGTTTATCTCCAACACCCCATGGATTAATTCCTTTCTCCAAGTTGAAAATCAAATCTGGTTTGGTCATAGAGTTTCCTGTGAATGGAAAATGATATACAAATCAGGCCAATAGATTAAATCAGTTGGACCCATGTGAAGAACAATAGAGTGGGAAACTTGATGTTTCATTCTGGACAGAACTGGTGAGTGGTTACCTGCACAATGATTGCATAGCAGTTGGAAAGGTCATATCCATCAGAAATCTACACATTTAACACACACACGCAGAGACACACACACAAACTCAAATACATCACATACAAACAACCAAGCAAAAATGAAAATTAATAATACAAGCTATGCTTCCCAACAGAGACACTAGAGTCGTATTTCATATGTATAAATATGAATAACCATAATAATATACATCTATACTAATGCTGCAATGAAGCCATAAAAGGCAGTTTAAATAGTTCATATGCATCTGCATAAAACTCCTCAACAAATCGCTCAACAGTAAATATTATGTGCTTTCAAAGGCTGCAAACCCAATTTTGAACCTTCACAAAAGGAAGGAAAATATGTACACAAACGTCACTTGCAAGTTTGATCCTTACAGCCTTTCTCCAAAGAAATCTGAATAGGGAGCACCACCTAATCTGAAATATGCATGCCTTTGCACTCATGCATGCACACGCTTATGAGTGCACACACAAACACACAAAAGCACAGAGAAACTGAGAAATTTGAAAAATATCTCCAAAAATTAATATAGTACACATGTTACATATAACATAGCAGACCAAGAATGATGTACAGGAAGCATTAATGATATTTTTCATAAGGTCTGAAATAGAACAAGGATGTATTCTTCTACCACTCTTCTAAAATACAGAATTGAAATCTTAGCCTTGAAAATAGCTTAGTTGGGTTACATATTTTGAGTTTGTATGAGATACAGTTTCTATTTAAAAACAGAAAAAAACAAAATAAAATTATTACCCTAAAATATAGGATAAAGGAAATAAAGTAATGCAAATTATAAGGAGGGTAAGGAACTAAAAAGTGTTCTTGTATATAGATCAAATGGCTAGAGAGATAATGCTCTAACAAATGTTAAAACTGAGCCAGCGCAGTGACACACAAATTTGCCACCAACACATGAAGCCTGAAATAGGTGAAACACTGTAAGATTGAGCCCGGTCTAGACTACGAAGTGAATTCTAGTATAACCTAAGGTAAAGTGATAGGACAGGGAATAGGGAAATAGGGCAATGGGAGACATCAACACATTAATCCAGTATTAAGTGAATCTAATTATGGATAATAAAAATAAATTAATAAAAAGAAAAAGAAAGTTTAAGGGAGGAAATGGCCAAAAGTGGAGGGTGTTTGTGAAATAGTATAGGAGAAAAAACCTGACAACAATGAAAAGCAGCTACACTGAACTAATTGTGATATTTCATTACTGTTGTGGTCAGCTTTCTAGTTGCTGCGCAGAAAAAACCCAAGCAAAAGTGGCTTGTGGATGAATGGGTTTATTAGGCTTATGGACTCGAGGGGAGACTCCATCCTGGCAGGGAAGATGATGGCGTGAGCAGAGGGCTGGACATCACCTTTGCCACAGCACTGCAAACAGTGGCAGGAAGGTGTGCCAAATACTGGCAACGGGAAGCTGGCTTATAACCTCCATAAGCCCGCCCCAGCAACACAACTCTAGTGAGG
The DNA here is from genome assembly GCA_004024765.1 of Zapus hudsonius. NCBI lineage: Eukaryota > Metazoa > Chordata > Mammalia > Rodentia > Dipodidae > Zapus > Zapus hudsonius. The sequence goes on along the minus strand of PVHP010026437.1, from coordinate 20,164 downwards.
TTCTAATTCCTGAATTGCCATCAGCTGAGGATCGATCTATCAGAACACATTCATTTGTTTGTGGGGGACACCTGGATCAAACCATGACAGTCCACCCCTGGCCCCCATAAACTAATAATCATACATGATGTAAATACAATGCATTCAGCTCAACTCTTAAGTCCCCACAGCTTTCAACAGAGCCATAATACCAAAAATAAACCCATGATGGCACAGAACATTCACAATGCAAAACATGAGGCACAGCAAAAACAGATTGACCAATACAAGATTTAAAACAAACAGGGCACCATAATCTCTAACTCCAAGTTCAATGATTCTAACCAATAACACAAGTCTCTTGGAGATTCAATTCTGCACCTCCAGCTCGGCTACTCACAGTCCGGGAAAATGTCATCCGGTGCTGGCAGCTCGCCTTAGCACCCATCCATAGTCTTGGAATTCTTTGGGTCTCCATTGCAACCCACAGTTCATCCTCATGGCTCCATCGGGTTCCATGCAGGCAACCTTGCACACCTGCTTCACATGCCGATGGCCATTTTTCAAAAACAAAACTGTGTTGCAAATCCAATGAACCTCTTTTTCTAACCAATCTCCATTCCACAGAACCAGGTGGGCCACCAATTTGTTAATCCAGGGGGATCAAAGCATTCAGGCCCCTTACTTCAAAGATTCTGCATTCTTCCTGTTGTTCCAATGCAGACCAGCTGGCCCAATCTCAATGGTCTCAAACAATTGCAGGTGAACGGGCAGCAGTTTCAACCCAAAGATCGTTCTATCTGTGCCATCTCCATCTGCTCACATGAGTCCATCTTTACGTAAAACAACCCTTCACAGGTTTCCAGGACACAGGCAGGTAGAATGCAGCAAGCCTCTCATGCAAACTGCTTCTGGCACAGTCCTGACCAAGTTCTTTCTCACCCTCAGAAGCCAAATCTCACAGTCCATAGTTCTCATTACATTCAAGTCTTTAAAATCTGACCAGAATGATCCAATATTCTGTACGTACAGCACTGCAAGGCACCTCTTAGGACAAACTTTCCAATCTGTCCACATTCTCCTGTAGATCACTTCCAGAAGACCAAAGCCACAAGATCAGGGTTCCAGCAGCAACAGATGACCCCACATCCTGGTACCAAAACTGTTGAGGTCAGCTTTCTAGTTGCTGTGCAGAAAGAATCCAAACAAAAGAGGCTTGTGGAGGAATGGGTTTATTTGGCTTACGGACTCAAGGGGAGACTCCATCCTGGCAGGGAAAACAATGGCATGAGCAGAGGGCTGGACATCACCTCTGCTACAGCACTGGAAACAGCGACAGGAAGGTGTGCCAAATACTGGCAAGGGGGGAGCTGGCTTAAAACCCCCATAAGCCCGCCCCAACAACACAGCTCTAGTGAGGTTCTAATTCCCAAATTGCCATCAGCTGAGGATAGATCTATCAGAACACATTCAGTTGTTTGTGGTGGACACCTGGATCAAACCATGACAATTACATTCATATCCATGAAATCAAGATTATGTCATAGCCTACCACATAGTTTGTGGGCAATGAGAGGTATTCAGCTCCATGGCAGCAAAGCTTCATCACTCCAGTCCCTCTGAAGGTATGTGTATGTCCACCTCACTCAGGGGAGCATATTATGAAAATAAATAAAATGAAGGTGATGTAGATACTGGGCTTTGGGGATTCTGGTTTCATTTTATCTCTCCAACTGCTGAATTCTCCTTTTGCAGCATTACTTGGATAGTGACTGATTTTATCATTTTGTTCTCCCTCTCCACTTTCACCATCCAGGTTAAATAAACAGTGAGAACATTCTTCTTACATGAGCTATATGACATGCTGATGGTGAATGACATTGTGGCTGCCCTTATAGTGGCATGGTGTCTCTAGTAAACCCATACTGGCTATTGATGGCAAAAGTTGTCATAAGGGAATATAATACTATCCCCTACTGAAAAGTCACTGAAACTATTATGTGGTTCAAAGCCTGTCACTGTCAGCCGGGTGTGGTGGCACACGCCTTTAATCCCAGCACTCGGGAGGCAGAGGTAGGAGTATCGCTGTGAGTTCAAGGCCACCCTGAGACTACATAGTGAATTCCAGGTCAGCCTGGGCTAGAGTGAGTCCCTACCTCCAAAAACCAAAAAAAAAAAAAAAAAGCCTGTCACTGTCATCATCAAGGTGGAACACCTTACAGATGATCATTCTAGAGCCTACACTTTGAGGAGCATTTTAGTAAAAAGCATCAAGGACTTTCCTAAATGTGAAATGTATTGATGTCATCTTTTTTTTCCTTTATTATCAATAATTACACACATTGTGTGTGTAAATCTTATGATGATAGCCCCATTACCCTCCTTCCTGTTCCCAACACACTGAGTATTCACCTCTCAGGTGTACTGAATCAGTCCATGAGGTAGGGGATTATAAATAGAATGTCATCTTTTTACTATTGATTGTACTATCAGATGCAAACATCATTTTAATGGAAAACAATCTTTGAAACTTGAACACCAGATGATGTCTACCTTTCCATGTATTTCCATTCTACCTAAGAAATGTTGATGTCACTGTTTGATGTAAAAATATTTCCCATTTATACACTACATTAGGAAAGGAATGTCTACTAGCCTGACATTTTACAGAATGTACCTAATATGAAAGTATGTTTGAAAATCTTTTTGCAAATTCAACATTCATTTATATGAATGGTTAAAAAAAAAATCTCTTGCAGTCAGCCAAACACCACTGGGAATAAACCCCAAACCAGGCACCATTTCTGGAAGGAAAGGATTTATTGTAGATCCAGGGGCATTTCCATAACAGTGAGAGACTGGTCCCCTTTCACAGGTCCAGAGAGTAGCACATCACCAAAACAACACAAAGAGGCAGGGGTTTAAGGGAGTGAAATTTCCTTCCCACATATATAGCCTTAGGGTGAGGTGTTGAAACCCTATCCCCAACTTAATGGCTTCCAGATTCTCTAGAATGTCCTTTAAGCACTGCCCACAAAGGAAGTGGTGTTTTATTTCCTGTCCTCCTGAGCTTCTTTACATCATGTCCCCTAATGAGACAATGAGCCTTCGGTAAATATCCTCAGAGAACCACTCAAGATGATGAAAAATGTCAAGTTGACAATAAAACCTAAAAATTATGGGGGATATATTTTATATTTTGCTTTTTCTGGTGTGTTATATAAACCTGTGAGAACAGGGGGGTGGTTTTGTTTTCAACAAACATCATGCTATGTAGAGGTTTCATTGACCAATCAGCTGATGAATAATTTAACTTTTATATTTTTATGTTTTTCATTTTTGCTTTTTTGTTTTGATTTTTAATAAAGACTCTCTTAATCTTATTAATTCATGGATGGTCATTCAGAAATATTTCAAGAATTCTGGCACACTTGGCTCTTCAGTACTCTAAATGTAGAAACATAAAGAACAGTTAGTTACCTGATAGAAGTATTTTGAGAAGGGAAATAGTAGAATCTCATCTATTATTTGTTCATTGTAGCATACTTCCCAACATGTCTTATTTTTATAAGAGTTACTGACTTCCTGTTTCATGCTTAAAGCAGGAATGATGGGTTTCAGATGCAGGTGAAGTCTAGAAAACCTTACACTATGCCATGCATTTTCTGGTTTTCAGATTAGGCTTAATTGTTTAACTTATTCCATCTCTCTGACTTGAGGGGAGAAATTATCATAAACCAATCTCTGCCACAATGATTTCCAGAAACCAGCCCAGACTACTTTCAACACCTGCAGTGTTCATCCGAGGGAATATCTCCAGACTCTCCCATTAAACAGCAGCTCATTGCTGTGTTCATCCTTAACTGATAGATTGTTGGATTTATATACCAAAGGATCTAATATTCAGTCAAGTATTTATATGTAACTGATAATATGACATTAGCATTAATTTTTAAAATAAAAAGCTTGTTTTATATATTTTGTCACAATCTATGGAATAAAACAATTTCTTTTTAAAAAAAAACAATTTCTTAATAACAAAAGAAAAAAATATGAAAGCACAAAAGCTCATGGATAGCCAAAATAAATCCTGGGCAAAGTATAAATAAGAAAATAAATCAATAAAGCTGGAAGTATTATACCTTGTGTCAAGCTATATTAAACAACCATAGTAATAGAAACAGCATGGGACTGACAAAAAAAATCAGAAACATAGCCAAGTTTAGTCCCAGGATCTGGAAGGCAGAAGTAGGATCACTGAGATTGAGGATAGCCTGGATCTACTGAGTAAGTCCAGGTCAGTGTGGGATAGAGTGAGACCCTACCATGAAAAACCAAATAAAAGTAAATAAAAAAATAAAAAGCTAAGCCATCTCTCCAACCCCATCAAGTAACTCGTTGTGAACCATCAAACTCTTTCCACTGCAACTGTATCATTGAAGGTTCAAGTTTCTCCATGTCCTCACCAAGACTTGCTATTTTGTCTATCCTGTGACTGCAGTAGAGTGTGAAGTGGTTTCCCATTATGATTTGGATTTGCTTTTCCTAATGGCTTGTGATGTTTTCATGATCTTTTCATGAGCTTGTTGTTCCTTTGTTCATATTAAAATTTTCTACTTGAGCCAGGTATGGTGGCACATGCCTTTAATTCTAGCACTCTGGAGGCAGAGGTAGGAGGATTGCTGTGAGTTCAAGGCCACCCTGAGACTACATAGTGAATTCCAGGTCAGCCTGGACTAGGGTGAGTCCCTACCTCGAAAATCAAAAAAAAAAAAAAAAAGAAAGAAAAAGAAAAAGAAAAAAAAAAACTACTTGAAATTATTGCTAAGAAAAAAAACATGCAAAGAATGGCATCACTTTAGGCAAGTTTGGTCTGACACAATGATCTTTCTACATTATTCCCTAAAGTTTTATGATTAAAGATGGGTATTACCATACCTGGAAAGAAAATTTTTGCTGTTGTTTTTGGAGGTAGAGTCTCACTCTAGCGTAGTTTGACCTGAAATTCATTATGTAGCTACAGAGTGGTATCAATCTATCTGTGATCCTCCTTTTTCTGCCTCCCATGGCCTGGTATTAAAGACAGGATGCCTGGCTTTTTTGCCATTGAATACTACTTTTTTAAAAATTGCATTCAAAGGATTTGTTTTCACTATAGTATTTTCAAAGAATTTCTTCTTTTTTCTTCCCTCCTATTATGGGCATCCTCCTTCCCCTGGGAATATTTTATTCATTTATTTGAAAGGAGAGAAAAGGGGAAAGAGCAAGAGAAAGAGAAGGGAGACGGAAAGGAAGAAAAACTGGGTGCGCCAGGGCCTCTTGCAAATGCATATACAGAAACACGCACCACTGTATGCATATGGAGAAGCCTGATTTACATTTCTTATGTGGTTCATTCCATTATGATTTTATATATTTTTATAGTACATATTCAACTTACATGGTTTTTAAAAGTATTATCTTATATGCCTGCAAATTTTATATTTAGGTAGCTAAAGCATTAAATGTTTTCGATGTATTTTATCTTTTAAGCAGAAAATCACATATACATAGTTTAAATTTAAGTAACATTATTTTTAAAAAATCTTTAAAAGGCTAAATTATTAGTTCTGAATATGTTAACAAACTTTATGCTGTTACAAAACTCTATTTTTGACAAAAACACACATTAATTATCTTGACATATATACATTTAAAGAGAACTTCTGTGCTAATTTATTTTCAGAAAATGAAAAACTGGTATTTTTATACGTAGAATAGATTGAACAAGTTTATATCTAACCTTAAAAATTTAGTTACTGGACTAGAGAATAGTCTCAGCAGTTACGGAGCTTGCTTGATTAACCTGATGACCCAATACCATGTGAAGCCAGATACACAAAAGTGTGTATGCATCTGGGATTCAATCGTCATTGCCAATGGCACTGGTTCACCCATTCTCTCTCTCTCCTTTCAAATAAAGAAATATAAATAGATGCATATATTTTTAAATTTTTATTTACCAAAATAGAAATATATATTTTGATATTTTATATAAGTATATATGATCAAACTATATTATGTATATTATACTATGTAAGTGTATATAGATTTACAAGTTTCCTGTTATGTTTTATATACTTGTGATTTGGGTTTTTCTTGTTATTATTTTCCTAGTAATAATGCTTTACGTAGAAAGAGTCTTGACTACTGTCCTAAGTGTTTAGAATGTTCCTTCAGTTTGGCAAAGATGAATGATTTACAAAGCTTCCTTCCGCAGCTATAAATTCACGTACATTAGGAAACCATCATGTAATCAAACAGCTTATTGAAGATAAGTGGGACGTTAATATATGTGATGCATTTCCTCTATTACTACTAATTATATCAAGAAGATTAGAACCCATATAATTACCAACCATTCGCAGAGAGCCATAAATTCCTCACTTGAAATTTCAGTTAGGAATGTGTAGTTAAGTGATAAAAACTGATCAGTGTTTTAACTTTTTTGCAATACACATCTTTGTGATAGAAGCCTTTCTTATCTAAAGAACCCCAATAAATCACTTCAACAAGTTAAAATTCAATTTATTCCTTTGGGCTTTCAAACCCTGTGTCCATTGTAAATAAATAAAGGAAATATGTTTTTAAATAATAATGGGTGGAGATATAGGTTAGCAGATAAGGTGTTTGCCTATAAAACAGATCAACCCGAGTTCAATTCCTCAGTACCCATATAAACCCAGATGCACAAGGTGGCACATGTTTCTCAAGTTCATTTACAGTGGCTAGAGGCTCTGGCACTCCAATTCTTTCTTCCTTTATCTCTAAATCTTTCTCACTCTGATTCTATTGAAATAAATAAATAAAATGTTAAAAAGCAATGAAATATGTAATTAGAATATAGAAAATTTGTGAAAGAAAAACAATGGAAAGAGATTGGGTAGAACTGAGTACATGTGCAATAAATAACTCTTTTCTTACACAGCACAGTAGTAAGTATATGTGTACTAATAATGTATTTGCATTTCAAAATTTGACAAGAATTTGTATGTTGTCGCCATACAAATATCACCTGAGCTAACAGATGTAGGTCATTACATATGTGTATAACAAAACCACATTGTTCTGTACATTGTGTATCATAACAATGTGATAATTTAAAAGTACAATATGACAATATAAAGCATTTTTAATGAAAATGATGCTTGTCAAACAAAGAGAAATTAATTGCTACCCAGAGTTTCCGGGGACTTTAACTCACCCAAGAACACCAGGCTGCTGTAGTTCTCCAGCATCACATCCCTGTAGAGGCTTCGCTGAGCAGCATCCAGGTCCTGCCACTCTTGCCAGGTGAACTCCACAGCTATGTCTTCAAATGATACAGGCTCCTATAATGAGATATTTCTCTTCAAACTTGGATTACAGGGACATACACAAATTACTGTTTATTGGTATGCTATATCATTAGAGAAGATCCTCAAGGCATGCACAGCTAAAATGAATCTATCAAAATATTACAATTCAACAGCTGAGTATTACCTAGGTGTTCCAACACACCTTCATTCGAACTTACAGGATCACACTATTCCAATAAATGTTCTTTAAATGATGTTTATACCAGGCTATATAATCAATTAGCCTTTGGAATAAGACAATAGTAATGTGGGGAAGGTGGAACAGGTCTTTCATTCAAGCACTCTGGAGGATGACAATGGGTTTAAGATTAGATTGTGAGTTCCATGCCATCCTGGGCATTTATGTGACTGTGACCCCAAATTATACTCGTATAAATCTATAATGAGGGCTGGAAAGGGGATGGCTCATTGATAAAGGCACTGGCCTGTAAAGCCTAAGAACCAGTTAAATTTTCTAGGGTCCACATATGGTCGAGTTGCACAAAGGGACATATGTATCTGGAGTTATTTTGCAACAGTAGGGGGCCCTGACACACCAATTCTCCAAGCCCCTTGCTAATACGTTATTTTTTAATGTGAAAGATTGGCAGGCTGTGGGGCATACAACTTAAAAGGAATAGAAGGGTGGGAGAGATGGCCCAGTGGTTAAGTCACTTGAATATACAGCAGAAGGACCTATGTTGGAGTCCACATCACCCACATAAATCCAGATGCACAAGATGGCACTTGCGTCTATAGTTCATTTTCAGAAGCTGCAGGACCTGACATGCTATATGTCTCTCTTTTTCCCTCTTTCTCATAAGGAAATAAAATGACAAAAGGGAAAAACGAAATTAAAGCAATAACAATTTTCTGTTAGTAATATAAACCTTGGATGTTTTTCTTATACTCAAGTGTAGATCCTGAAATGCTTAAATAACAACCTTCTCCATGCACCTACATGGGATATTTCACAAAGGAATGATAACTGAAACTTTGGACTCCATTGGGGTCCCCTTTTTTTTTTTTTTAATTTATAGAGGTAGTGTCTTGCTTTAGTCCAGGCAGACCTGGATTTCACTATATAGTTTCAGGGTGGCCTTGAACTCTCAGTAATCCTCCTACCTCTGCAGGGATTAAAGGTTGCACCACCATGCCAAGCTGGGGTCCCATTCTTGCATAGAGGATACTGGTCATTACCCTGGTTTTTCCAAAACAGTCAACAGACCTTCAAGACGATAAAGAAATTTGGTCCTCAGGGGACACTACTATTCTCAGCTAGACATGTTTTTCAAGTAAAGGGAAAAAAATAGACTTGAGTTGTTCTATGTCCCACCCTTGTTATCTTAGACACCATCAACAATCTGACTGAGAGCCATGTTTTAGACCCTCAAACTTCTCAATTTCCCGACAGGTACATCAGTAACACTTTAAATTCCAGGACTCAACTTGGACAATACAGTGTAAGGTACTTTAAATCAGTTTGGTCAGAGAAACTGGGACAAGGTTCTGCCACATGAGGTTGAATGTGCCAATAAAGAATTGCTCAAAACTGTGAGCCAGCAAGAGATCACATGTGCATTAGAGCTATCAAAATTGTGGGGAGGGAGGGGAGTAAGTAATCAACAGCTTTCAAATTGGCCAAGAAATATACTCAGTGACAAGGAACCCTTAGCTGGAAGTATGATCTAGCCCAAAACTCTATGGGAAGCATAAATCTTGGCTCCAACGAGAAACTGCCATTACCAGAGATGCTAATCCCAATAAAATCTTTTCAAATTACAATTGTGTATCTTATTAAAACTATACTGATCTCACTCTCTGATGGAGACTGTTTATTTTGCAGAAGGCAGTGAGAGAGCCATGGTCATGCCAACTCCACTAAAGAGCCACAAGTGGATGGCTGACACCCTGACAAGAGATGAATCTCCCCAGGCCTATGATATGGACCCTAAACAATATCACTGTGAGAGTGGCAGGATAAGCAAGAGACCTATAACCACAGTAAATCAGTCAAGCCAGTGTAAGTCAATGGGACAAACACGAATTTCCAACACATCCCAAAGCAGAAATATGGAGTATCTGAAGTTCTCAACAACGTATCAGACTTAAAACTCACCCACCATAACTCAGAGTATTTAGCAGGACAGGGAGTACTCTGCTACCCATAACACCTCAAAACATAGATTGATTAAGTGTCCTCACTCTGGAGAATATCCAGTGTGTTGTTGACAGGTGGGAGGGAAATGGGATACCAACACAATATTTGCGCATTCAATATAAATTTTATTTTCCACAATCCACATAATGATAGATACACAAGGTGGCACATGTGTCTGGAGTTCACTTGTTCAGCTTAAAGAAGTCAGATAAGCAGCTAGTTATTCAACTCCACCCTCCTGTGCTCTATCTAGCAGCTGCACATTTTCTGTTCTTCACACGATCTATGGCACAGCTACTTTTCTGAGTTTAAGTGAGAAGTTTAAAGTAAGCATTTTGCATTTAGCCATTATTCTCTTATTTTTGCCCTCACAGTAGTGCTCATATTACACAATGGCATCTGTGCCATTATCACAGATAAATGAAATGCATGTATTCTCAATAATTTTGCTAATATCTCATCTACTATAATAGGACACACATAGACCATGACATTTGACCAACAGCTTTAACTAGATCATAATGGTGGAAGAGAATCATGCTTATCATTTGTGGTAATCATTATGTTAATTTTTGGACATTGTGAGGTTTGCTGTTATTATAAACTTGCATATCTTGTCTTCTCTTGGCCCACACATGGATGGTCCTGTAACAATCCATCTTTATCTACCTGGGTCACCTCCATCACACTTTAAAGCCTGAAATGCTACATGAATGGCAATCCTAACAATATCTCTGAGCCCCAATTTTCCCCGTAATCTCTTCTCTGATTTCTCTTGCTATAATTCTTTCCCCAACAATGTCTATATGGAGGAAGCATAGGTTTCTTCCCACAGTATAAGACCCTCAATACACTCATGGGATCCTATAAAATGGGCCCACTGGATCAGTATGCCAACTGCCACACCCAAGAACACCATTCTACTTAAAGAACCTGGATCTACTTAAGTGATTGTCTAAGGGCAGGTTGGGAAATATTTCCGGAAGGTGGAAATAATAGGAGACAGAAATTGGCACTGCTCTAAGGGTAACAGAACCCCCAATGTGAATGACATTTATTTATTCTTTAAACTAAAACCAGAAAATGACTCTAAGTGTACAAAAACCAGGATGACACACCCTCCAGTAACGATTTCTAGATTAAGATTGCACCCTTCCCAGAGAACAGAAGCTTTGATCCTTACCTAATATTACTGGCATGGATTTAAAATTTGGTCTCTGTCCATAACAATCTGGTGACCTGGTCTTTCTCACATAGCTGCTCCCCATGGAAACCTCAGACCTTATTTTTGATGTGGACTGTTTCAACTCCTCTTGAATTCTTTTGCAAGAGTTCTACCTCCTAATCTTGAGGTTTCTCAATACATTCTTGCATCTCTGGGCAAGACCTCTCTTCCTTCTCTCATCGTACTTCTATAACCCCAATTGTGTCAAAATTGTGTGGGAAAGGTTCTGCCTTTTTCTCTCATGGTGCTCAGGATTCCCCTTGTCTATCCAATTTTTTTCCTTTCAATATGTTTATTTGCAAGCAGAGCTTGATAAAAATAAGAGAGCCAGACAGAATGGGAATGCCAGAGGCTACATCCACAGAAAACAAACTACAGGTGCACACGCCACTCAGTGAATCTGGCTTTAAATGGGAAATTGAACCTGGCTCCTTAAGCTTTGCAGGCTAAACTGCAATCCTTTTATCCCTTTTCTACAAAATTCTCTGTTCTTTTTCTTTAAGCAACAACACTAAAAATTTAACAGTTCCAGAGATCTCTCTAGCACCCTGGTTATGCTTTTTACAAAGGCTGGGATTTAGGAACAGCCTCCTGTTATGGTAAGTAAGGATATCCCTGAGCTAATATGAAGGAAGGTCATCTTCCCCCAGGATTTTTTACAGCACATCATTCAAGACCCCTATACACAGGACAGTTTCACTCCTGTTTTCATAGTGTTCTCTCTGTCTCTCTCTTCAACCTGTTTGCTCTTACACTGGCTATTGCTTTCCTTGTCTATCCTATTGCTCTTTTCAAGATCCAATCTCTCTTTCTCTGTCTCTGTCTCTGTCTCTGTCTCTGTCTCTCTCTCTCTCTGTCTCTCTCTCTCTCTCTCTCTCTCTCTCTCTCTCTGACTTTAGATCTCCCCAGTCTTTCTGGTACTAAAATAAAGTAAAAAAAAATAAGTAGTTAGGAGCTTTGGAGATGGTAAGCAGTTAATGCATTCACATGCAAAGCAGAAGGATCAGAGTTTGAATCCCCAATACCCATCGAAAGCCAGATAGATAAGGGTGCACACATATCTGGAGTTTGTTTTCAGTGGCGGAAGGGCCTGGCATGACCATCCTCTCTCTCTGTCTGCAACCTTCTCTTTCTCATAAAATTGTCGCTCAAATAAATGAAATAAAAATTTTTAAATATTTTATTCATTTTCAAGCAGAGAGAGAGAGAGAGAGAGAGAGAGAGAGAGAGAGAGAGAGAACCAGGGCCACCTCCTTGTGGGGCTGGCCTATGTGGGTCCTGGGGAATTGAACCCAGGGCCTTAGGCACTGGAGGCAAGTGCCTTAACCGCTGAGCCATCGCTCCAGCCCCGAAATAAAATTTTTTAAAAAGTAGTTGGTCACAGAGTCTCTAACTTCACACCAAAATCTGACACTATGCACTGTCTCTGGACTCTGACAACCTTAAGTGACTCACATTTGGCCCTGGACATAAGGGGGCTACACAATCTGACCACCCAGATTAGGTCCCAAGGACTATCCGCATGTTTAATTTACCAGGCATTTAACCTGGGGCACTTCAAGGTCTCCTATTCCATAGTAATCGGTGGGTTTTTCAGACCCAGTGGATACAACAGCCAGTGTATCTGGAACCTGAAATGTTTGAAGCATGAATAGGAATGCTGCAACCATACTGAGTGTAGAAAGCTGGTTTTATCAGGTGGGTCTATTCTGTTTGTTTTTTGGGTAGTGTTTCAAGGTAAGTTCTCACTCTGGTTGAGTTTGACCTGGAATACATCATGTAGTCTCAGCATGGCCTTGAACTCAGGGCAATACTGGTTCCTCTGTGGGTGGTGTTTTCTTGGGAGTGGTGCTTCTGGACAACTTCCCCTGGTAAATTTTTTGCATACCTTCCTACTGCTGTTTGCAGTGCTGTGGTAGAGTTGATGTTTATCCTAAGCTCAGGCCATTGGATTCTATGCAGTTAAGCTTCCTTTCATGTCAGTAAGCCAAATAAAACCCTCGCTCCCATCAACTGCCTTTGGCCAGGTTCTTTGTGACAACAATGAACGAACCTATTTGCTCCTCCAAGAGGCTTACCTACTGAGGAGGTGCTGGTGAGCCCTAATGGTGACATTCACGAAACACTCCAAGAAACCAGAGACATGCCTACTGTGGTCATGTGGCACTAGGTATTCCCGATGCCAAGACCATGGTGATAGAAATGGGGATTATTAGAGAACACCTTGAAATTTTCAAAAAGAAATGGTCAAAGATATTCATTGTAATATGTTGTGTATATCTAAGAAGGTCAGAGGTGGCAAAAATATAGTTTACATGGGGATAAGGGAATCTTTATAGCTTTCTTCTCATGTGTTCTGTTCACAAACAGAATTTTAAAATTCTTTAAAAACTCTTTGTTCCATTACCAAGAACAACTCAAAAGACCTGCCTGATTGAAATATATTATGTGGAACAAATACTTCATCATAAAGAAATACTTGCAGGGATATGAAATGTTTGTAATATAATGTGAAGGAGCTTCTGCTCAGCATTCTGGATTTGAGACCCTGCTTCCCATACACTTGAAAAACTAGAGGCTGGAGGTAGTGACCCATTAAACAGAGAGGCAGTATAGAAACTCAGGGAGAATTTAAGGTTATTAAAAGGAAAACCACATTTCAGAATCTAGCTAGGAACCTAAAAGCACATAATACTGTGAAACAAATTAATGCATATTTTCCTAATGACACCCACAGAAATCGAATGTTTACATGAATGCATAATGGAGCTGGGGAGATAGGTAACTGGTTAAGGCACTTCCTTGCAAAACCTAATAATATGGCTTTCATTCCCCAGTACAGCTGTAAAGGTACATGCTCAAATTGTCACATGCATCTGGAGTTCATTAATAGCTGCAAGAATGTAGGAGGCTTTGGTGCACTGATTCCCTTCTCTTCCTTCTCTCCCTGTCCCTTTCCTCCCCTCCCCCACTTTCTCTGTTTGTCTTACTGTACTTGGAATTACATGCTTTTTAAAGAATGTATGTTCTCTTAGGTGTACAATGTTTTGGCCTCAAGTTTAAACATACTAAAACACCTCTCTAATTGATAAAAAAAAAACGTTAATAAAACAACCTGAAAATTTTATTAACTGAGAGGGAAAAAATTTAGACTAGAGCCTAAAAGCTTCTCAGAAAAAAAGTCTCACTATGTTGAATTGGTTTTCAAAGGATTTTTGTTTCTTTGTTTTATTTTCTGGAACAATGAAAAAAGAGATATGATAAGAAATTTTGTGCATGAAAACAGAATTCTCCTACCAGGAAAAACCATGGGAATGTATTAACTAAAGAAAAATCACCAATCTCGTCTATCACAAGTTTCAACAAGTCTTCCACCAATATCAGAAGACTATACTATACTTTTTTGTGACTCTGATATCTATCCTACTATGATATAACCAACCATTTAATTAGAAAATACCTGGATTTGAAAAATTTACTATTCTTTGATTATAAAACTCTAAAATGGGGATGGAGAGATGGCTCTGCAATTATGGCATTTTGCTGTAAATTAGAATGTTCCAAATTTGAATCTCCAGTTTCCACATAAAGCCAAAATACACATGACACCTAGTCTGGATTTTCTTTGTATTGGCTAAAGGCCCTGGCATGCTCATTGTCACTTTTTTCTTTCTCTTTTCTCTCTTTCTCTCTTTCTTTCTCTCTCTCTCTCTCTCTCTCTCTCTCAAATAAATATTTTAAGCTAAAGTTAAAAAAAACTCTATTAAATACATTTTACAGTCAATTTAAGCCCATGTTATTTGTCCACTCTTATCTGGCTGAGGTCAAATTCACTCTTATTCCCGCTGAAGCAAGAGCTGTGTTTTGCACAGAAAATATATTTTGAAGAGCATCTTTTTTGCCTGAAAAAAATCATTTGTAATTTTGCTTGCATTTGTTTAGCTGTGTGAATTTATCTCTGGATGACAATAATTCCCGGTAGGCGACAGTTTGCCTTATTGTATATGTATCCAAAACCAGTGAGTGCAGGCTGGATGTCCACTTATTTTTTTTGGATCTGGCTCTGCATACCAATATATTGGAACAGGAATAAATCAAGTTATAAGTGTAGTAGTATATGCAGCTTAGTACACATGGGGGACTAGTTTCCCAAAAAATTCCTAGGTGCACTCTTCAGAGTTGAATGCTCAGTCACGGCAGTGCATTTGGTGTCTGCACTGCACCCCATGCTTGTCTAGCTCTGAATGCCAGTCCTAAAGCCCTAGGAAGTCAGAGAAAAGTCTTACCACATTTGGCTTCCAGTAACCCAGACATAACTTTTTGCCAATTTTGCTTTCTCTCGCCCCCATTTAGCCTGCTTTAGGAACCTCATGCTTACGCAAATGTGACCCCAATTTCTTAAATCATAAAGATCACATCTCACCATGATTAGCAAAGGGACTATAGCTGCAGAGCTACGCCAACGTGCTGACTGAAATATTGTATTTCTGTGGTAAACACAGTCCTATCAAGCTCAGTGAACTGTGAATCAAGCTCTAAGTCTCACATTCCTAGTTCCATCAGTGATCTCTGTTCCTCTTCTGTTGTCATTCATTAGTACACATTTATGGGGAATCTCAGCCTCATGTCTCTAATAGCTGCTACAGATCAGGATGACTGATTTCTTTCATGTAAGCTCAGATTGCACAGCCTTTACATCAAGGAAATGTTATTTGGTTTCTCTGCTTCCACACCACGCAGGCTTATACCATTAGTACACATACCCCAACCCCGCACAAAGCAGGCTGCAAACAGTATTTAACCTCTTAATTTACGTTCATTTCACAAGCAATACAGAGGTAAAATATCCCTTACATGTTCATGCCTCTGGGAAACGGGCCATTATATTAAATTATGTAAAATAAAGACATTTTTCTCTTTTTATCATTAGTTTATTTGCATGTATGTGTCTTCATGTTCACACAATGGCCATTTCCCATTGTGAATGTACTTTGAGAGATAGATACCACTTAATGGGTTGGACTTGGAAATTAACCTGGGCAAGCAGCTTCTGAAAGCAAGCATCATTAACAATTGAGCCATCTACATAGACTATTCAGAGGTGACTTATCATTTTTGTCTCAGTCCCCATCTTCAGTCTCTGGATCAAGTTTCTAGTTTTGGTATTATGAAAAGTTGTACTGTCAGAACATGCAGATGCTCACAAACCAAGGATTAGAACCCCATAATCTGCAGTTTCGCCATGCATACCATTAAACTATATGGACAAGGGCTATATCATTTTGACCATCACACATCCCACAGTGCGAAGTCTTTTGACCCCATTTCATAAAGGGAAGGAATGGGATCCAGATAGGGCAGTTTCCTAGTCAAGGATCATGCAGGGGGCAAAGAGTAGAACTAGAATTTGAATTTAAAGGCTTTTTTCTCCTTCTGAGACAGGAACTCACAACATAGCTTGACAGAACTGAATCCCTTATTCTGCAGCCTCAGCCTGTTACCTGCTCACCTTATGGGTGAGCATGACCTTGTCCCACTCCACTTAAATAAATAATATAATAATGTCTCATTTGCAGTTGAGGATGCAGACAAGCCACATTACATGGCCTGGACCTACCACCATTAAATAGGACCCCTGTGCCCTCTTTCTGGACACCCAACCTGAGACACATTGATTTCTAATATTAAACTCCAGACATACGTGCTATGTCCAGATTGACTGATCCATGAAGACCCTGTCAGTTCCCAAGGATTTCAAGACTGATGTCAACATGTCATGATTTAGCTCCACTGAGAGGACACATCCCAAATAGAGTAGTCCTGACTGATTTCTGTAAGGTCTAACTCTGCTACATGACAGGGACTCAAACAACTGCCAAGATCTCAGGGTAGGTTAAACTGCAAGGTACACTGCTCACTGAAGAAAGTTGAAATGAAAGAAATGTGAATCTCACTTAGCTCCAAAAGACATAAATCTCAGACATCCACAATTTCTTCTGAGACTTGCATAATAGAAACAGATGTGTTTTTCAGTAGAATTATAAAAATAGCACACACAAATATTTTGTTTTTATGATTATTGTGGAATTTTAGTTCTTGAAATTATAAGCCTTTATTAAAAAATCCCTTTACACATGTTTCCTAGGCCCTTGTTCAATTCCCACTTGAGCTCTCAGATAATAATAGTGTATCCATTTCCCCTCCCTCACTTCTTGGACTTTTCCTTATTCTCCTGATTTCCCTGAATAAGTGTGTTTATTTAAAAAAAGAAACTTGATTTGAGGAGGACTTGATTGTGCACACCTTTAATCTCAGCACTTGGTAGGCAAAACAGTATTAGGAAGATAGCCATAAGATTCAGGCTACTTTGAAACAACATAGTGAATTCCGGGTCAGAAAGGTATACTGCAAGACCCTACAGAAAAAACAAAACAAAACAAAACAAAAAAACAGAAGATAATGAAAGAATCAAAGAAAGCCATCTCCAAAAACCAAAAAAAAAAAAAAAAAAAAAAAGCAAGAAAAAATGAATACCATAAAGCTGATATATTTACCCCTTACTGATACCTCAGGTTGAGAGAACACAACCAGGAATGGATCTAGGGTGAGTATCTAGCCATGAACACAAACAGCAGGCTGCCTGAATTTTGACTGGCTTCTCCAGACTCAACTACCCATTCCAATTTTCTGCTGTGGAATCCACAGGCTCTAGCTGAGGTTCTTACTTGTACTAAGATGAGTAACATGGGAGACCGTTCCCATATGGTCTTCACCCATCTATTTTCTTCAGTTTTTGTTAATTTGTATGCTCTTGATGAATCTCTGGATTGTTCTACATCTAGGAATAACAGTGCTTTGTAATGCAATTGGAATGAATTCAAGAGGACAAGCCTGGTTCAAGGAGAAAGCAAACCAAATACCAAAGTGAGCTCTATGTTCCAAGATACCAGAAGATGCTCAGTATCTATGACTCCACAACTACATGCCTAGTTCCCCACCCAAACCATTTCTTCCCATTTCTCCTGGATAGAAAGAGCATGCTGGAGCCATATCTTTGTATTCCATCTTCATAGCCAAGTATTCAGAGAATTAAGTTTGGGGGAAAAAAATTAAATTGATTTTTATACAAGTTGTATAAGTGATCATGTGGTACATTTCCCAGTGGAACTTGGCTCATATTGAATGGTCCTATCTTCTCTCATCTGTGGGCTAAGAAAGGCTAGAAGAAATCATAGTTAAGATGAGGGTAGTGTTCACTTCAGCAGCACACAGACTAAAATTGGAATGATACAGAGAAGATTAGCATGGCCCCTGTGCAAGGATGACACGCAAATTCACAAAGCGTTCCATATTTCAAACCCATTCCTCAAAAGAAAAAAAAAAAAGATGAGGCTAAGGTAGAATATATGTCATTCTAGCACTCTGGATGATAAGACAAAAAGACATCCCTGAGTGTTGCACCCGTGTGTACTTAACAGGGAATTGCATGACAGCTTGAACTACACGTCTCAACCACAGAAAAAGCTTGGTGAGGTATAGCATATAGGCCTGTAATCCCAGCCCTGAGGACGATTAAGCAGGATTAACTCCAGTATAAACCCAGACTACTGTATAGAAAAGACCTTGTGTCAAAAAAAAAAAAACAAAAACAAAAACAAACAAACAAAAAAACCAAAACTTAAAAAGGTCATAGTGGGGGACAGATCCTGCTTCTTCATACTATAAGCAGAGGGGAGACAGCTGTGGAGCTGGTGTATGTAAAAGCTACACAGCAGGTAATTTCTGCCATCTCTTTATTGCTCAACCATTTCCAAGCTCCAGGAGCCTGCGAAACATTGAAAATCTGCACTTCGTCCTTCTATGTCATCAAACACTGCTCATTCTCTCAGATTTATATCCTGTAAAGGAATCATGGCAAAACTAAAAATTATATAAACATAGGCCTTAATAATGTTTCTCTGCTGTATTAATTCATCATATTTATTTTCCTTTTTTAGGCAATGCCTAACTGTATCTCAAGCTTATATGCATATCATGCATTTAACCCAAGATGGCCACAAAATATGACATCTTCCAAACCACCTGAATTCGGGGATTAAAGACATTTGCCAAAAACACCTGGCTCTATTCATGGCTACTTTAACATAATTATCTTAAATATTTCTGTAAAGAATAAATATTGTCTCCTTGTAGGCAGGATTTATAATACATTTTGCTAAATATTTTGAAATTCTTATGTCTCATAAATAGGTGTTGGAAGTTATGTATGGTGGTGCATGCCTTTAAGACAAGCACTAGCAGGGGCAGAGGTAGGAGGATCCTTTAGGGTTCAAGTCCACCCAGAAACTTCATAGTGAATTCCAGGTCAGCCTGGAAAAGAGTAAAACTTTACCTTGAAAAACCAAAAAAAAGAAAAAGAAAAAAATAGTGTTGAGAGACTAGAGGTAGATGGGCCAGTGAAAGAACAAAATGGAGCCAGGTGTGGTGGCACACACTTTTAATCCCAGCACTCATGAGGCAGAGGTAGGAGGATCACTGTGAGTTCGAGGCCA
Organism: Zapus hudsonius; assembly: GCA_004024765.1. Lineage (NCBI taxonomy): Eukaryota > Metazoa > Chordata > Mammalia > Rodentia > Dipodidae > Zapus > Zapus hudsonius. Next base: position 871 of record PVHP010026437.1, on the reverse strand, counting down.
CCTTGATACTACATAGTGAATTCCAGGTCAGCCTGGACTAGAGGGAGACCCTACCTCAAAAAAAAAAAACAAAAAAAAAAAACAACTAAATGGGGTCACATTTACATGACTGGAAATGGACAGTGAAGGAGAGTCACAGATATTATGAGAAAGAGAATACAGGATCAGAGATTTCAACCTAACACACAAACCCAGAGGCACACACAAAGCCTCATATATGAGTTGTAACCTTGCGCCGTGGCTGTTATCTCTGGTGGGTCAGGGATAGTAGTTAGGAAACACAGAGTCTGAAGAATGGCTGCCCTGGGGAAGTAGGTGGCCATGATCAACACAATGTGCAAAGTTTATTATCTTCAGCTGCTTAGGGGGTACTTCAAAAAATGTACTTTCCAAACCACCCCACACTACTGCTACACTGTTAGAGAGACTCCATCTCCTACAAACCAAGGACAGATGCTACATCTTGCCCCAAAATTTTCACATGAGTCCCATGATCCTTTGCACCCAGACCAATAACACCACAGACACCAAAAGCATGTTGCCACCCTGTCCAATTGATCTCATTGAAGCAGTGATTCACAGGGAACTGCAGAAAAGTTCAAGTTCACATGTGGAAACTTAATGTCATACCTCAAAGTCATTTGTGCTTAGAGTCTAAGCATAAATCATAATTAATGTAAGATTATTTTAAGTGGGCTTAAAATATTCTAGGTATAAGGGTAGCTATTGCAAGACAGGCTGCTGTTTAGGAATTCTGCACTTTCAGCACAAAACAGGCTTCAAGCAAAAGCACAAGTGATGCCCTCCTTTCCATGCCCATGTCCACTTAATTTCCCCATTTCTATTTCCCTTAGGTCATGTCATCACCCTT
>PVHP010026436.1:0-24646 GCA_004024765.1 Zapus hudsonius | reverse complement strand
TTTTTTTTTTTTTTTACTCCATTACTTTGTACATAAGTCTGCATCAGAGGTAGACAGACAGAATTAGAACTTCAGGCCCAGAAACACATTGTCCCAAGTCCTTGCATATTTATTATAGGAAAGTGATCATGACCCATTACAAAAATACTCTCTGTCTTTAAGATGCTTCCATTCTAAAGGAATGGCTTTTTAGCACAGTGCTGTGATATCTGTAAATCGTTCAGCCAACTCCAAAGTTGGGTGGAGAGTTCAGGCACCTTTGCAAAGATTCTTGTTCTTGAACTGCCATTATTACTCCACGTGTATTCCAAAAAGATGGGATGATATCCACAAAGATGATAATTTTGTTCTGAGCAGAAGATGATCTTTGTGATTTACCCACTTATTCCCTGTTAATGTCGAGTTGTCTTCTCTGTGCACGCTTAAGGAAAGACCAGACTTGGATGACATGAGATAAAAGGAAGTCCATAAGGAAACTTTGCTCTTCCGGATGATCTTTGGAGGTCCACGGGTACAGGCAAAGCCATCTTCCTGCTTATCAATGAGTTCCTTGTTCTGAACATTTCTTGACTTATCGTCATGGTTCCTTAGAAATGATCTGAAGAGAAAAATGTTGTCCTTCAGCTGGCAGCAAAAATAATTGGCATCAGAGTCCCTTGTTTGGGAATAATAATTTGGGAAGGGGAGGAATGGCACATTCAGGCTTGCCAGCATTTGAAATTCATGAAAAAGGACAGTGGCAGTGCCATTGAACTCTGTTGAAAGTCATTGGATTTAGAAGCTTTTCAGAAATAGAGAAAGGAAAAGCGGTTAGTGTTGTGCTCACAATGAGGGTCTGTTTTGCAAACAGAAAGAGCTGATCTTCGTAGAGATGTGATGGGTCTCACTCATTTTTTGTAAAAGTTGAGAACTTACTGATTAGTTGATGAGTCATCTAGGATGCCTCTGATGAGGGTTCCAAGAATTCATTCCTCTTGGTCCCAAAAAGGTAGGCATGCTGATGTGTACGCATGCCCTGTGCACCATGCCCATGCGTCAGAGTTGACTCCTGTTGACTTATGCTGAGTTCCTCAGGAGTGTCCATGCTATCAGAAAGACAGCACTGTGACTTCTGCTTTGGTCTACAGCCTTTCTGTTATCTTGAAGAGACAATGTAAAGACATGAGTCAGCTCTAAGATGTATAGAACCCCTTTTTCATTTACTCTGAGTAGACCAGGTGTGCCTCGGCAAGATAACATTCAGTCCAGAGAGATAGGTTTGCAAAGCTTGCTAGAATTTTATTATGTCTGAGTGGTAGTTGGTTTGAGGAGTTGGAAAACTGTTTCTGGGTAATCTGGCCAGTTAGATTTGCTTTTTCTATGTCACAGGCATGCATCAAAGGCCACGATTATGTCAGGGCCTATAGAGCAGCACCATATGCAATATTTAGCACTTAGCCTGTACTTGAGAATAAGTTTCTTTAACATGGGGTGGGAGAAAGAAGATGCCAGAAAGTACACATTCTTCATGGAATCTCTGTAAGAACACTGTCATACCCATTTTATAGATAAAGGAGCAGATTCATGGAGCTCAAATAGCTTGCTTGGTATGACACTAATTCTTGGGGGGGCTGGGATAATATGTCCATTGGGCACTCCTGTGCCACTCCCTTCCCTCCCCCCAGTTACCTTGCAAACGAGTGAGGCAGTGTGCATGAATCTCCAAATCCTCCATTCTACTGGAATAAAAATTCAAACACCTTTATTTATGTTGTTATATGGACTTTTTCTGTGGCTCAAAAGTTATGTCTTGGGAAGGGGAGATGGCTCAGCAATTAAATGTGACTGTTTACAAAGCCTGCAGGTTCAGGTTCAATTCTCAAGCACCCACATTAAGCTGAACACAAAGTGATGTGTGCACCTGGCATCTGTTTGCAGGTGCAAGAGAACCTGGCATATCCATACACACACACACACACACACACACACACACACACACACACACGTCATGCCATATATGTATGTATGTGATTTTTTAAAAGTTATGTCTTTAGAGGATGAAAAGGGGTACCAATTGAAAGGATGAGGATCTGGAATTCAGGAAAAAAGAAGCCATTTGTCCTGTGGATAGAGGAAGAGGAACAAGACCATGTCAACAGTTACAAGTGGAGCACCCACAAAACCCACAGTGCTCCCCGCTACAGACAAAAACAGGAAGTGGTAGTAGCACTTGCTTGTTTTCTTACTGGCAAAACTTCCTTGTCTAAGCTCAGGCCTCCTACCAACTTTTTTTTAACCTCGCCAAGTAAACTGATAAGGTCTGGTTTTTGTTCTCAGGCTTCCCTTAAATATCTCTCTCTTTTTAGGATTATATTAGATATTGCTTGATTTGAACACCAGTGATACTTATTTCTCTTTCAAGAGAAAACCAAATAACTGACCAAGGGCAGAGCTAATTTTAATATTTTAAAAATATTTTTATTTATTTATTTGCAAGCAAAGAGAGAGATAGAAGAGAAACAGGCAGAGAGAATGGGTGTGCCGGGACTTCCAGCCACTGCAAATGAATTCCAGATGCACATGCCACTTTGTGCATCTGACTTTATGTGAGCACTGGGGAGTCGAACTCCCATCCTTAAGCTTTGCAGGTAAGTGCCTTAACTGCCGAGCATCTCTCCAGCCCCTTTAAAAAATATTTTATTTATTTATTTGCAAGCAGAGAGAGATAAAAGAGAGGCAGACAGTGAGAGGCTAATTTTAGAGTTTTGCTACAAAGAATTTAGAATTTCATACATGGAAAGAACTATGAATAATGGGTCCCCACCTACTCCTGGGACAGCCTTTTGAAAACCATCCTTTTCTTTCCCTGGTCTAGTATGTAACTGTTACAAGTAATCGTGGGCTACAGTATCCCAGAATGCTAACGCTCTTGACACTAGCTAGTTACCTTAGACAGAATGCCTAACCACGCCAGGCTTCAGTGGCCTGACCTGTAAATAAGAACAGGAATACGACTTGGGTGAAATATGAACAATGCTCTGCATGGGCCTGATATATTGTCAATACTCCAAACTTTATTTTTGTTAATTTCCAATAAAGTGTTTTTTAATCATATTGGGAATCCCCTTTAAAATATATTAGAGCTTGAAGAAACTTATTTTCCTCTATCTCTTTCTAACTGAGTTTACACTATAGAAATATTTTCCTCTGTGTCTCTTGCCTCTCAAGTGCTGTTCCCCAGGTCAGGGACCACCACTACTGGAACCTCCTGAGAACCTGAGGTCCCTGACCTGTGGCCTGGGAGCCTCCTTCACTGGCCAGCTTTAAGGTCATAGCCCTTCAATTAGACTCTGGTTCCCTTTGCCACTACTCTGGGGAAAAAAAATCGAGTTTTGCAGCCAAATAACCAGGCAATGCTCTCAATTCCTTGTCTCTGTCCTCAGCATTGCCCGGCCTTTCCACCATTTCCAGCCAGAGCTCTGTTCTCTCTAACAGACTTCAAGACTTCATTCACTGCACGCAGATACTTCCCTAGGAAGAACTGGGCCTGGGGATAGAAGGCCAGCAGAGAAAAAGGATGGGAGGCAACCAGGAGAAGAGTCTGAGAAAGAAAGCAGCAACAGGGAAACCACTGGAGGAAGACGGCTGGCCAGAGGACCCATAGGCTAGCCTATGGGCTGCAGGGTTGATGTCATGTCCCTTGGCTCTGTAGCTGAAGTCAACATGGTGCCAGTTCCAAAGTACAAAGGAAGATTTTTCAATACAGTGTCATCTGTCAAAAAAGAAGAGGAATATGAGGAGGAAGAATTATTAGTGTTTTGAGCCTCAGAACCCGTTTAGAAGCAAAGATATGGGGGTACAGCTTGAAGGAGTTGACCAATAATTTAAACGAAGTGGACAAGGTTTGACTTTTCACATGGTGACTGTCAGAATCCCACAGGAATGGGTGACTCCACTGTAAATGCATCCTTTCATACAATCAGCATGGATTATAAGTCCGTGTTGTGGGTACCTGGGCTGTAATGTTGCTGAGGCATCTCCCTGAAGACAACTTTGCAGGTGATGTAGCCAGAGCACAGGGTTTATGAGAATCAGGAACAACTGAAATAGGTATACCACAGGGCCAGAGCTTGAGGCTTAAAATCCTGGTTTTCCACGTGCAGTCCATGGACCAGTAGCATCAGCTTCTCAGGGATGCTTATTAGCAATGCACAATCTCAGGTCCTGCTTCATGACCTATTAAATTGGAATTTTACTTTAACAAGATCCTTAGGTGATGCATATACACGTTAGAGACTGAGAATTGTCACTTCCACTTTTGGCAAGGGAAAGTCATGCTAGGCAAGGTTGGGAAGGGCTCTGTTCATCAGAGAGGAATGGGTCCTGGAGGAGGTGAAGGTACTCAGCTGCAAGGCAGCCCCTAACACCCCCACGCAAGCTATTTCTGGATTCAAAGCAGTGACAGCTGATTCACCTCCACCCTTCCCAAGGGTTCTGGTGCTGTTGGGAGTGTCATATGCATCTTTCTATAGAACTAGGACTTTAAAATAGTTTCATATCTCTTAAAGTTTCAGGACATGCCTATTTGTAAGGGTGGTTTAGGGAGACAATAAAATTTCCCAATTTAAAGGGCAAGATTTGCTAAGTTTACACACCACAGTTGTGAAACCACAACCACAATCCTAGTATATGACGTTTTAGTCACCTTAAATATTTTAGTTACATTGGTTGCCACAACTCTCCATTTCATCAGTATATAATACTAAAAGTGGAATTTATCATAATGGTATCTATATAATCTTTGAGGAAGTTATGGGAGTCTAGAGAATTATAGTCATGTCAATAATTCAAAACAGTGACACATAAATATTGTTAAAAATAGGTGTCAAAAATAAAAATAAAAAATAGGTGTCTAGCTAGGCATGATCATGCACACCTTTAATCCCAGCACTTAGGAGGCAGAGGTAGGAGGATCACTATGAGTCTGAGGTCAGCCTGGGACTACAGAATGAGTTCCACGTCAACCTTGGCTAAAGTGAAACCCTACCTTGGAAACAAACAAAAAAGAAAATAGGTGTCTAGACACTTACTAAAAGTGAAAATTTTCTTGCAGAAAATGGAATAAGTATATCTTCACACTGTAACAAAATAATTTAGAAAGTCATAGAGAGCAAGTGTGTCTCTGAGGAATAGAAATGGGCAGATTTCCACTCCTGTCTCAACAGCAAAAAGGAGATCAAGTTTATTGGTTCTTGGCTACCATGTGCTGGCTGTGAATAGGTCAGTAGATGAATTAAACTATCATGGCCTAGTCTGTAAGTTTATGGTGAAGACACATCATAAAGCAGAAATGTGATCCTGGCTGCTGGGGAGAGGGTGGAACTAAGGAAGTAAGAAAAGGTAGGCAGGGGGACTGGAGAGAGGTTAAGGTGCTTGTCTATAGAGCAGAAGGACATGAGTTCAGTTCCCCAGTGCCCACATAAAGCCAGATGCACAAGGTGGTGCATACATCTGGAGTTCGTTTGCAGTGGCTGGAGACTCTGGTGTGCTCATTCTCCCACCTCAACTAATATAATCTAGAAAAATCCCTCAAAGACTGGACCAGAGATTTATTTCCATGGCAATTCCCATTAAATTGACAACCAGAGATTAACCATCACACTGGGTTGGCATGGAGCAAAGAGGTTTCCTATCTGAGGTGAAATGTCACCCAAAAGTCTTTGGAGATTGCTGCCTGAGCCAGGCGTCTAGAACTTCTCAACAGACCTTTTCTCAGACCATGAAAAATCTCTTAGGATGTCTCTACACCAAATCTTGGGATTTTTGTTTGTTTGTTTTTGGTTTTGTGAAACAGGGTCTCACGGAGCCCAGGCTGGCCTTGAACTTGGCCTTAAAGTCCTATTCCTCCTGCCTCTACTTCCCAAGGATTATAGGCATACACTACTATGTCTGGCTTCTTACATACCTTTCAAAGTATTGTGGCACATCTTTCTTAAAGTCCTGACTACATTCCACACTATTCTCTCTCGCTACCCCTCCCCATGCCCCATGTGCAGTTACAAGTTCTAGGTCCCCTTCTTGTCAAAATCTGTAACAAGTCTGAAATAACAGTTTAGCAACCTGGTTGTCATGTAAAATGTCCTTTTCAGCAACCATCTTTTCTTTATTTATTATAAAGTATATATTTACTATCCATATTTGCATACACTGAATGAGCAAATAATGTGTTGGTGTCCCCAGTTCCCCAATTTCCCTCTTCCCTGTCCCCAATCAGCTGGATATCCTCCTCTGTGGGCAAACTGGATCAGCCCATGGGGTAGGAGGTTATGGATAGCCTAGGAGGCAACCCGGTTCCACCCCCCCCTTTGTATGTTGATACTGAGGGGGGCCATGTCTCTGGATATTCTCCTCCACCATGGCTCTTACAATCTTTCTGCCCCCTCTTCTGCTCAGAGCAGCCAGTTTTTCCTCACAGGATCTTAAGACTTTTAGTGAGTAGTTAGCAGTATAGAAGCTTAAGTAATACTAGATGAAATGAAAAAAGGAATCACTTGTATTGTGTCAGCGTGTGTTTCTTTTGCAAGAAACCATAATTATATGTTCAACTATCTATTGGGACAAAAAGGGTCTTGGTATGCTCAAAATGACTGTTCTATTAAGTATTCACATTCCCTCCTATTCTTGCTGCTTTCCTTTGTATATCATAATTTTTGTGTCTCAAGATATCTCTGACTTGACTTTCCTAAGCCATTCTAAAATATATCAAAATACACTCTATGCACGTAGGAAAATGTCATAATGAAATTCACTACTATGTGCAAATAATGAAAGCTAGTAACAGCTAATAAAACCACTTGTAAAAGAACCAATTCGACAAGATACTGCTTCTTAAAAGCTAAACAAAAAGGTATACCTTTCTAATTTTTATACCAGGTTCTGATATGGCTTAAAATGCTCTTGGAACTTTACTTACACAGTTTTCTTAGTGACCTGATAGAAAATGGGTTTTTAATTACAGAAGGGTTGGTTAGCTGTGCATGGTGGCACACACCTGAAATCTCAGCAATCTGGAGGCTGAGCCAGGAGGATTGCAAGTTTGAGGCTAGACCTTGTTTTTAAAAAAAATAGAAGAGAAGATTTGTATTTTGGGAGAGATGAAGAGGAGACTGCAGAGATTGGATGGCTAAAGGCAAAAGCTGTGGGACAGTCACTCCATGCCACTTTCTGCAGGGTGCCATGAGCATCATTGCACATGGAGAAAGGGCTGTTTCTATCACTGGGAGCACTTCATTCTGCCATTGGGAGCATCCTACTAAGACCTTCCCTGATCAACACTTCTCCCCACCAAAACAGGGGTGAGAGGAACTTCTACAGTTTTCTCACCTCCTTGCCACTGGGCCAGAGGCCCAGTAAGCTTCATCTACAAAGAGATTAAGCCCACAGAATGTGTAGAGTCAACTCTCTCTAAGAACTAGGTAGTTCCCGAGCCCTTTATTAGCTGAGGGGACATTGCAGACATTTATTCTTTTGCTACAATGTGCTCAGCTTCTCCCACACTTAGAGCCTCTGGCTAGTCTTTCTGTAGATGTTAGTGTTCTGCCCTTTCTGCTGAGTGCATCTTTCTCCTGCAAAGCCATACCCTTCATCCATTACCCTTGTGTATGTAGTGATGTCTCCTTCACTGTCCTGGTCCCAGTGGCTATGGTCACCCTAAATAAAACATGACAGGTCCAAAGATGGCACCCATGTTGTCCACACTGGCTACCCTGTGTTCCATGCACACATAGAAGCTGCCCTTAGTATTGCAAAACATTAGTGGACTCTGAATGGGGCTCAATGTTTGTTTCTTCAACATGGATATCCTTTATGAAACAGAAAAGAAAAAAATCAATCTGAAACTTGGTTCTATATCTTTTTCTGTAAAAGCAGGTCAAATCATATTCTATTACATGTCCCAAAACTCCTGGGTTTGGTAATAAATGCTCCCAGTATTTCATGTCCCTCAATGGGAATAGATCACAGGAGACTTACTTCTTAACCAGACTACTCACTCAAGGATCTGAGCCAAATAAATAAATTTCTACCTGTATTAGGTCATAGACACTGTTCCTTTAAGAGGACAGAGGTTAGTCCCATGGAGATGAAGTAGCCACCCCCTGAAATTACTTCTGACTCCAGGTACAGCAATAGAGAAAAGCTGGAGGCCTGGAGAGGACACAGGACCGGATAATAATCTGATTTATGACTTTGTATCCTATCTTGTGCCTTCTCTCAGCCCCTGAAACTAGTAACCTGAGTCTCATTCCCTTGTAGCATGGCTTTATCTCTAGTTAGAGACCCCTCCCCTTAAAAGGTTATACAAGTAAGGCATTTCTCTTGTCCTGAGAGCTTCTGCCTTTGATCATGTTGAGAGCCTCCCACTGCAGAATGGCTGGTGTGAATAAAGGAATTTCACATCTGTTTCCCAGCCTTTCCATTTAAACCCTATCAGGATCTTTATTAGAATGGACTTATTTAATAACCATAATTAACCTAAATTTCCCATTGCCAATGAGGTGCAGGGTACTTTGATTTTTTACCCAGGTTCAGGTTTTCCATTCTTCCTCCTAGGGTGTGTCTTGCCAGGGTGGACCTCTGTCCCTCTTATTTTCTGGCTAGTTTCTGAAGCCCATCTGTATTGCAGGTGAACATTGTACACTCCCTGTTTACCTCTCCAAGGTTGCACAGTGCTGAATAGAAGCAAAATGCTGTGGCATCAGAGACTTAAGGCCCAGTCCTCCTGCCTAGGGCCAGGGAAGGAAGGGAAGGAGGGAGCCTCTGAACCACAGATGTGCAGTGGGGGATGGTGGGAGCAGTTCATGCTGAGCTGCCTCAAGGGCTGTTGAAAATAATTGCCTTTAATTGCTCTGGTTTCTGCTAGTACTGAGGTGGAACCAATTGAAGCAATGTATTGTTCCCTATATTGGGAAGTGAGTGGTTTCATTTTGGGACTGGAATTATTTTCTTTCTTATAAACAAGCTGTGTTTTCACTTATCATGTCTGTTTTATCCAAATGATTCAGAAATATCTGTGTAACCCCCCACATTATTTTAACTGTGCTTTTTCTTGAGAAGGGTCTGATAATGAACAAATGTACTAAAACAAAAACACGAGTTCATTTTGCTTCCTTTTTAAAAGAGGTTTGCATTGATCTAGGAGGAACCAGGTGCACAAAAAAATGATTAAATTAAAGGCACAATGAATAGATTCAATAATGGTTGTGGAGTGATAGGTTATATCATTTGGCTGTATCTATGTGAGGAATCCAGAGAAGGAGAAAGTTGACTGAAGTGGTCTGGTCTAATCGGTCCCCCCCCCCATCCAAAAAAATCTCTCCTTGTTCTCACAGGAGCAAACACATGCCATAGATACAAAAGCTTTCTTTCATAATGTGCTTCAAATCATGTCACCCAAAATGTTCCCAGATAGCTGTTTGGGCTTTGAATTATGTAAAGGACTGGAATGGTGTAGTTACTCAGACTCTAAAAAGCACTTCTTTATCTACTAGGACTTTTTTTTTTTTTTTGAGGATTCTAAAGCAGGGTGACTAATAGGTTCCACGTTTTGGGTACTACTAACAAGTTGTGTTAACCATAAAAACCTTTGTCCTTTCAAAATGTAAGGTCCGAATATAATGCTTTCTGGTAATTATAGATTCACGTTCTTTGTTCTAGGATATTGTTGACTTCTGTAACGTTGCTGTCTATATACTCAATAAACTTATTATTGATCTGTTCCAAGGAAACAGGTAAGAGGAAAAGATGTATAATTTTCTTAAAGACAGGATGATTGATGTTCATAGTGATACTGAGAACTAATGAGTATTGAAAAGAAAGACTACCTTGACCTACAGTAACCAAAAGTCTTATGGAAATGCTTACCTAGAAGATAGCAGCAAAATTTAAATTGTCATAGACAGTGAGCAAATACTGTTGTCCTTTACAGTGACCCCCTCAGTTGTACCCGCTATTCTAGTTTGACAAGGCTTCAATGTTTCCTTAGATCTGTATAAATCCTGAAGAAAGATCCTGTGTTTTTATGCCATAGCCTCCCAGGTTTTAAAAGTAAGCAGAACTTTCCTCCTCTTTTGTACATATTCCAAGGAGAAAATGTCACTCCTGAGACAATGTGGGAGTGATCCAGAGCACTACCAAGAACTTCAAATTCTCTGGGCAGTGTAATACCTGACATGTTTATTTCCCATTCCTGGGATACTGGGTCATGTTTGGAATTCTTTGACTTTTATATTAGCTAAAACCACATTGGGCAGCTATTGTATACAGATGACTGGAACATTTTGTCATAAATTTAGGATCTCATCATTGTCTAGTTTAAACACCAGTCTTATATGAGATTAAGCAAAGGTTTAATTGTAGCCTGACCCATATTGCTTTCTTTTTCATATTGCTTTTTTTACCCTTTTGAAAAATTTGAATTGCTATGAATATATATATATGGTGAATGATTCAGAATTTTACTATTTATTGAGATGAGCTGATTGACCACTTTGGAATTTTGTTACTGCCAAAATTCTCTTGGACAGATTGTATCTGCTTCCTTCTTTTGAGAGTTGCATGAGTTTGATCTAAATGTTATGAATGATCAGATTTCTTATGGAGTAACATCTGTTTCTGAGCTTATTATTCTATTTAAGATGAGAGGGGTTGGTGAAGATGATGCAGATAAAGCTTTGTTAGCTTCATCATTTAGGTAATTAATTCAAAATGAATCTTTTTGTGTTAAACCCACGAACGCAAAGAATAGACCACAGACTCAAATTTAGGCCAAATTGAAGCAAGCTCTATTTGTGCACACAGGAGCTGGCCAGCAGCTGTCTCACCCAAATGCAGGGCTCAGGAGACCAGCTGCAAATAAAGGAAAAAGTGGGATTTTTATCTCCAAAACTTGGAGCATTTCCAATAAGGAATTTATCAAACAGGAGTGCAATTAGGCAGGACTTACAGAGGTGAAATCGTGCAGTTAGCTGTAAATTTTATGTGAGTCAAAATAACTAGATAACCTCTTCAAAGTATAAGAAACTTTTAAGGCATGTTTGTCCAATATCTTTGCATCTGTGTTTGCCCTGTCTGTTTCTCAGGGCAGCACTCCCTGTTTGGCCTCCCTGTAGTTAAAACTCTTTTACAACTTTTAGCCATTAACCCTTTTGCCCTGTTGGCATTTTGTCCTCTGGATGGCCTGGGTCTTCTCATGGCCCAGGAAGAGTGATAGCATAGTCAGGGTGGGGAGATTCATGGGGAGGTGTAGAGCTTACTCAGAGAAATTCCAGGCCAGTTTAAGGTGTGGTCAAATCAAGCAGAACTTTATTGCAAAATAATTTCTAATTCCAGGATGGTGTTTCTCTGGTTCCTCATTTGTCCAAACATAAGAAATTGTTTGAAATCAAATCTTTATTTGCATGGTATATACCAAACCTGCAAAAAAAAAAAAAAAAATCAAAGTGGATGACTCTCCCCAACCAGTAAGGTAGAGATAGTTAAAAATAAACTTTATGACCTAATAGTTTAATTGCAATGCTTTTGTAGCCAACTTGTAAAAGAAGATAATGTGAAATTTTAAATGTCAGACACTGGGCTGGAGAAAGGACTCAGCTGCTCAGGCTCTTGCCTTCAGAGCCTACAACCCAAGTTTGATTCCCTAGTACCCACATAAAGCCAGATACACAAAGTGGCGCATGCAATCTGGAGTCCATTTGCAGTAGCTAGAGGCCCTGCTGTGCCCATTCTATCTGTCTCTCTTCTATCTCTCTCTGCTTGCAAATAAATAAATTAAAATATTTTAAAAATAAAATGTCAGACCTTCCGGTGCCATGTGTGAGCATGAGAAAGACATTGTAGCTTGAAACAGGTCACAGCATGATTAGGTGTTGCCTGTTTTAACCTTTGGAGCCTTGTCTTCATTTCTTGTGTTCTCAAATTTCATGTACAAATAGGCTGCATGGTTTATGAAAAGCTTGGAGAGCAAGTCTTTGGCACCACGGGGAAGCTGGTGATCTTTGGAGCTACCTCTCTACAGAACACTGGAGGTAAAAAAGGACATGCTTACACATATGTGAATATCATTGTCTTTTCTAATTCTGATGGCTGGGTGTCCATATGAAATTTAGTATAATTCAAGCAGTTAGCATCCTTGGTGTTATGATCACACATGGATAAAAGGCAGACAGGAGTCACTTACCTGGAATCAAACACACTGCATGGATAGCTGAAGCCACCTGTGTGTCTGGCTACAGGTGAGCCTGGGAACCAGCTGGCACCTCCATGTAGCATGCAACATGAGTCTTGGTATCATCTTTCTAAGAATGTTCTCATTTTCCCCCAGCAATGCTTAGCTACCTCTTCATAGTAAAAAATGAACTTCCCTCCGCCATCAAGTTTCTCATGGGAAAGGAAGAAACATTTTCGTAAGTAAAACATTTTTTATTTGTGTGTGTGTGTGTGTGTGTGATATAACTGAAATGACTTTAACTTTAAATGCATGATGACCAGTTTCTATTTTGTGAAAATTGCAGAAACAAAATTTTTGCTAGGCTGCTTTTTTCCCCCTTTCCTTTGTCATGTCAACAATCAAGTTCTTTGTGATGATACATGTAAAAGAAGAGGTGGGGGAATCATTTGAATGTGGATATTGAAAAGGTAGATTCATCTGTCATGCTGCAATTGGTAGATACTGCATTTTCCTAAGGGCCTTAAATCTATATCTAGTTTCTGTGAAATAAAAAGACTATGGAATATTTTTAACACAGAAGTAGAACATGCAAAGGAAAAAAATGAAGACCCTAGCCTCTTTCTTAAGGAAGTCTCATAGCGTTTTAGGAGCAAAGTTGACATGAACTCACATCATAAATGTACCTCACTCTGGAAAATGCTGCCAGCTACATTTGGCACAGCAATTATGTTTTGACTTCTTGTTTAAGATTTCTTGTCAGCCTTAATTTCTGTATTTTCCTTCAAGGAGAACTGTAGAAGCCAGAGTTCCCAGTGTTCTATGCTCAAAATTCAAGGTCAAATCCCAAGGACCAGGGAGTGAGAAATACCTACCTGTGGGCACTTGATTCTTGCTGATATTATCCAAGCAAAACAAGAAGGAACTTTCTCTTTAAATAATTGATAGGACAAGTTGTAATCTGACAGAATGCAATGTGTACATTCAGCTTGGAAGCCACATAAATAATTCATAGGAATGCCACATTTAGCCAATGGAAGGGGGTTGGAAAAAGAAAACCATTCTTCCATGACATGAGAGGCAGGAGTAAAGGAGAAGTGTTGGGCTCAAGTGTTTGATGAACAATCATGAAGAAAAACGAACGGTAAAAAGTAATAGTAAAAATTAAAATGCACTGTAAAATCTTATATTTGAAAGAAGAAAATGTCACTTTCTAAATGAAAAAACAACCTTGCTGCTTCTCTGCCTTTCAGAGCCTGGTATGTGGATGGCCGAGTCCTGGTGGTGATGGTTACCTTCGGCATAATTCTCCCTCTTTGTCTTTTGAAGAACTTAGGTGAGGAAAGATCTTGGTCCCTCAGTGCCCAGATGAATGAGAACCTAGTGAAAATGAACAGTTCTGCCCTGTGTCCACCTGTTAAGATAATGATGAGATGAATCCTAAATAGCAGTGTTAATCATGCCTGATGTCAATGTGAAATAAAACACCGAGTATGTGACTGTTAAGTAGTCCTCCACTGAGCTGGAGCAGGCTCTCCGTAACTGTCCAACCTCAAGATCCTCCTACTTCAGGCTTCCAAGTAGCTGGGATTGCAGGTATATGATACCTGGCTTGAGGATTAAAATACTTTGATTATTTAGACCAATGGATTTCAAATGTAATTTCAAGACCTAGCAGAAGTTTTATAGATCATTCTTCCATGGAGAGTCCAGCCAGTCTCACTGACTTCCCTTGCTAAAGGGAGAACAAAAAAATGACAGGTGATCTCCAAGTAATCCATTTGGTTTTGATATTTGTTTTTAATGCTTATTCTTGGAGACAGGTGGGCCTAGAGTTATGAGAATTTCATGCATTCAGTAATGAATAGTGAGGGACAGATTTTCATGTGGTCAAAAGCCTCTAAGTGCATTTCTTTTAAATCTGGGCTAATTCGAGGCAAATTTTTGGGTTAAGGTTCTTTCAGAAATAATTATGATATGCAGTTTCTTGTCTTGGTTTGGTTAAGAAATGTCAGAGCTTTACAGCTTCTTTGGAGTTTCTAAGTAGATTTTTAAACTACTTGACTTTTTGCTTTCTGGGTCTCTATAGACTTTTCTGTGTCTCCAGAGGTAGCTCTGACCAGTTTGTGTAGAGAAAGGTTCTTCCCCAGGGATGAAAGCAGTACAGTTCCCAGGAGGCCACTCTACCATGCGGGAGGTCATGGCGGCCAGCTGGAGCTCTCCCAAGCATTCTAAAGGGAGAGAGGAAGATCCTCAGGTACTCCATTCACACCTAGAAATCCCCAGCATGTATTGTCACTGACATGCGCACAGGTGGTGCACCAGAAAGCACAAGCAAGAAGGATGGAGTAAATGAGTTTAACACAGAACTCAGCTAAAGTATCCCAACACAGACTGAGAGCCCAAACCAGAAGGCTCCTTCCCTAAATTCTGGGAATCCATGCTGTCTAATGTGCCAGGGAACTCTGGAATCAAAACATATAATGCTGTTTTTCAGTCTTATTTTGTTTTTGTTTTTTTGGGGTTTTTTTGCCAAATAAAGTAGCAACTATCAAATATTCACATAAGCATGCGTGTATATTATTGGAGTTCCAAACTATATTTAAAATAATTCATTTATTTCAAAGAAATAAAGTACTGAAAAAAATAATAAATAGTATATTACTTTTTTGTAGGCTATCTTGGCTACACTAGTGGTTTTTCCTTGAGCTGTATGGTATTTTTCCTGATAGTGGTAAGTCCTGATTGAAATGATTGGTTTGGTTTTGACATTGTTCAAGGTCCTGTACTAGTTATTTATGATTTTGCTTTAAGGAAACCTGTTATTTCCCTCATATATATATTTTTTCATTTCAGGTTATCTATAAGAAGTTTCAAATTTCCTGCCTTGGTTCAGAGCTCAATTCAACAATGAATGCTAGTGTAATTGACATGTGTACACCAAAATATGTGACCTTCAATTCAAAGGTAAGTTTCCTTATCATTTAAAAATAAATATGAAGGGCTGGAGAGATGGCTCCGTGATTAAGAGCACTTCCTGTGCAAGCATGAAGGCCTGAGGAGGCTTGAGAGAGTGCTGGAGTTCCATCCCCAGGACCCACACGAACAGCTGGTACAGGGAACAGAGAACTGAGAATCATTGAGGCTTCTGGAAAAAGAAAAAAGATTTTTACTAAGTGGAAAGCTCTGGGATCAATCATTAAGAGACTCTGGCTCAACTAAGAACAGGCAGAAAGGGATTGAGCAGGATAACCAGCATTCTGCCTCAGCCAGCGCAGGAAGGTATCCCTTGCCCCAGGTGAGCACACGGGGCATTGCATGGGCATATACACATGCTTACACCACACACACAGGCAATAATGTGAATATTTTTAATAATCAAGAATAGTATCTTTATCCTAGTCATTGCATCGCTTTGAATATATCCACTCTGAAGAGAATGCATGATGCCTTTGCCTCTGTTTCACAATCCATTTAGGTACCTATGAGAAATATGTAAATATATTTGTCATACACTCACACTCTGCCTGCCTTAGGACAACCTTACACATTTTCTGTGAAAATCTCTCTTTGAGTCCTTGTCTCAGCTTCTCTCTTCCTGTGTAGAGTGCTGGTGTGATACTTTTAAAAACAGATTGATAACATCCTTAGTCCAGGCCTTCTCCTATGATGGTGACAGAAAAAAATAGCACAAACTTCCTCAGTTTACACAGTTGAACTATAGATCGTGCCCAGGCGGGTACTACACAGATCTTCACACTGTGGAAGTGGGATTGACAGCATGGGAACAGTGGTCTGCAGTCAGTCAGGCTTAAATGGAAATCTCCAGGCAGGACATGCAATCGCTGTATGAAAATGAGGGCTCCGTTTTGTGTTTCATAGGATTCTGTTGGAAGGTACCTGGCACAGTTAGCATAAGAAATGTATTTATTCCTCTCTAATCAGCTTATTTTTGCATACAAAGTTATACCGCATTTGAGAGTTTAACATCAACTTACCTAAGAAAATCTTTTTCTTTTTAAACTAGAAAATATATCTAAAATAGTGAACTGTGAAAATAATATTTTTTCATGTTATATTTTAAGTATGCCCTGGGCAAGTCACCTAACTTGTCAGAGGGAGTCAGAGAAAAAATAACTGTCCAGTGCTCTCGGTTGCCATGGGGATGTAGCAAAATGATGCAAGGGAACTGCCTTGTACCTGGCTAATGCCCCATAAACAGGGGTCTTGCTGTGCTAGGGTACTTAAAACTTGCCATGCTGACTAGGGATGTGGCTTGATAGGTAGAATTCTTGATTAGCATCCACAAGCCCTGGGTTCAATCCTCAGCACCACATAAAAACTGGGAATAATGACACATGCCTATAATCCCAGCACTTGGGAGGTAGAGGCAGGAGGATCAGAAATTCAAGATCATTGTCAGCCACCTAGTGAGTTCAGAGCCAACCTGAGCTACATGAGATGCTGCTAAAAAGAGTCTCAAAAGAAAATTATAATACTAGCCATAAGATCCAAAAGCCTTTTGTCACAAGTGCCTAATGGCTTGGCTAGATAAGCCTTTTTTAGGAGAGCTGCTCTTATCTGAGACCAACCCCCTCCTAATAACCACATAATTCTGGGCTCCTGGAGAGCTGTCAGATAAAGACAGCTCAGAAATACTAGGTTTGTATCATTTTAATGGTTAAAAAAAAACTGTCTTTCCTTAATACATTTTTCTTTTCTAACTAGACCGTGTATGCTCTTCCGACCATTGCGTTCGCCTTTGTCTGCCACCCCTCCGTGTTGCCCATCTACAGCGAACTCAAAGAGTAAGACTTGCTTCCCTGTCATGTCTTAATCACTTTCCACCCCCATCAGTACGTAGGCTCTTCGTGAACATAAACACTGGCCCCTCATCCAACTCCAGCATTTTCTTACTAACAAGTTCTGTGCAAAAGCTGAAGTATTTTTTGGCCACAAATATAAAGTGTCCAACCATGTGGGCTCTTAAATTTCCTTTTGTGTTATTTAGTAATTTGTGTTCTTTAGTAGATTTTACCTGTTTTTATTGATGTTTGTAACGTATGCTTGTTTTTTAAGTGAGGTAATTTTTAAGTGAGGTGGGTCTATAAAGTGCTAAATGCATTCTCTGTCTTCTCTCTCTCTCTCTCTTTCTCTCTCTCTTTCTCTCTCTCCCCCCCTCTCTCTTTATGTGAGACAGTATCTCATGTAGTCAAGTTGAACTTGAACTTACTATGTAGTTAAGGATGACCTTAAATTCCCATCTTCCTGCCTCCACTTCCCAAATGCTGGAATCATAGGCATGTGACACCATGGCCAACCCAAATGCATCATCTCTGACTCACTTGTGGGTTTGAGTAGAAAAGGCTGATAAATCAGACAATAATAAATTAATATGACCTGAACAAGAAAAAAACTCGTATATTTGAAATTGTTAAGATGATTTTATAAATGTTCTGTTTTCCTTCCCTTTTTTTTTTTTTTTTGAGCTGTCCCAGCTGCCTTCAAACTCACAAACCTGCCTCAGCCTCCTGACTGCTGGGATTGTAGGCACGTACAGCCATACTTAGCTTTCCAGGTGTTTATTTTTTATTGTTGTTTTACAAAGGAAGCAAGGCCTATTTATAAATTTCTTGTGTGTTCTCCATCTAGCTTCCTGTTAGCAGACTTATTCTATATAACAAATAGTCATTCTGGCATAGTCTTAAGCTCAAAAGGGGAACACACCATGGCTGTGTCTTTCCATCTAAACTAAACAGTTGATGTCACTTAGCACCGAGTTCCCTCTCAATCCTTCAGGCTTCATATTTAATCAGTACATGGTGACATTTTGTACATGCGTGTCTACCTCTATACACATGTACCTAACACCTTCACACTCTTGCTGTCAGAGAATTTAAATATGTCTTTTAAACTTCACCTCTTAAACGGAATAGTCCAGAGCTTAGTTTATATCTTTCTCAAGTATGCCTTCAGTTTTCTTTGTTCTCCGGACTTCCATGATACCCCAGTTCTCTGTTAGGACATGACTATCTGTTACAGAGTACAAGTCTTATAGATTCATCATTTGAGCACTTACAGAACCTTAAAGGGTCATCCCAACACCAGAGTGTGCTTGACCTGAGAGACAGAGCCAGCCATCATCTGAGCTGTGATTTCTTGGTTCCTGAAGTTCTGGTGACAGATTCCAGGTGCAGACCTAGGGCTACTTGATGCCTTTAGGAAGCCAGAACCTCAGCAGCAGCATTAGGGGCAGACACAATGTCTGAGTTCAAGTTCCAGCTCCGAATTGCCTTCTGGGCCTGGGAGAAAGAGCCTTTTACTTTTTTTCTGACATTTTTTTTCCTACTCAGGGTCAGTGCAGAGATCACAACAATCACCAAAACTAGAAAGTACTGTATGGCTTTCAAGTGAGAACGAGACGTTCCTTTAAAAGCACAGGGAAGTCTGTTCAGTGAGGATAATTCATGGCTCTCTGCCTCACAGCACCCATTTGGTATTAAAGAAGTGATTCCGAACCAGCATAACTGCAGGGGTCATTTCAGCTGGTCAGGTGTGCCCTCACCTGAGGAGGGAACTTAAGCTAGCAGGGTGAACCTGGGATTTTGATCTAATAACATGCTTTTTAATTTTTAACTTTTTTCATTTGTTTTCAGTCGGTCACAGAAAAAAATGCAAATGGTTTCAAATATCTCCTTTTTTGCCATGTTTGTTATGTACTTCTTGACGGCCATCTTTGGCTACCTGACATTCTATGGTAAGTAACTTGTGATTCATATCTATCTAGATTTATAACTAAATTAGTAAAAATCAATACTGAAATAACATTGAGGTCAAAAAGTACAACCAAACTACACGCTAATTTTCTGGATTGTTTTTGTCCCTCATAGCAAATAATGGTTCCTTTTACACGTTCATGCAGACTCCATAATAGAATGGTTGCTCCAACAATATGGTGTCATTTTTTTTTTCTGTTAACAGTGTCCTAAAAAAATTGCATCCTAGAATTATGCTATTTTTACTTAGGAAAGTTTAAAACTACATCAGAAAAGGCTTTCCTAATTGACACTGCAAATTGGGTCAGATTCCATTAATAGAAAAGAGAGACAGAGACAGATACAGAAAGTGAGAAGAAGCAAAGCAAAGGTACTCATGACACTCTGTGGTAATTAAAATAAAACCTCTAATTGCTCACTGGAACTTGGAGCCCTTAAAAAAAGGGGGGAAGCAGTGACAAGGAAAAGGAAAAGAAATGAAATCTGAGCAAACAGGATTCTTTGTGTGCACTCCTGCCGTGACTTTACCTGAGTTTACTTCAGTTATCTGCGGCAGTGTCTGTGGGAAACTAGTGCAGATACATATATTTCACAGCCTTCTCTATTAAATGATATTTATCTGGGGCTTTTTCTTCATAAAAAGTCTCAAGATTTGAACGGGTTTACAAATCATCTCAGCTTAGAGAAAAGCTACCCTTGTAAGTTGAGTATCATTTTCATAAGCAATAGAGAATAGCATTGGGTAATGAATCCATAACTGCCACAGTTAGCTTTAAAAAAAAATTAAAATAATGTTTCATGTGTATGATAGCTAAGAGGAAGACACCCAGAATTCTCAATTGCCTTCACATGTGAACATATGAGACATGCATCTGCACACACACGTACACACACACACACACACACACACACACACACACACACGCACGCACGCACACACACATGTACATGCATGCAGGCACGCAAGCAGTGTTTCTGAGGTTTGTGAGGGTTCTCCAGCCACAAGCTGGGGTGAATGAAGGGACAGAGAGAGGAGAACTGACGTTCAAGCTTTGAGTTTTCTTTGTAAACCTATTTTGTCCATCTGCAATAGAACAACAAACTCTTTTTATATTCTTAGATTTCAAAAGTCTCCACTATTTTTAGGGCCATGAATTTTAAATCAGGAAAGTAGAACTAATGAGATTTTCATTATAACCTCTGGATCCTTGTTCAGAAAGTAAACCGTACTCTGTGGTACAGGTTAGAATTTGAGGTCCTTGCCTGGACCCTTTAGATGGGGCAGTGATAAGCACTTGACAGAAAATGCAGAGAATTATAGTCTCAAGAGAAAGCACTCTTGTGCTCAGCATTGGTCTTTGAAATAGTCTCTGTAGTTGTGAGTTGAGAAAAAGTCAAAGTTTTACATTAAACTAGACACTGTTTATAAGAAAAAGTCTGTGGAGGAGAAGAATTCATTCCTGGTGGTTAGTTAGTGTTCCCTTTGCTGCTTGGCCAGGAAGTTGAATCCCACATGGAGAAATGGAAGAAAAGATGCCCATGTGGCCCGCAGTCCCCCAGCAAGATGGAGGCTCCTCCATGCGGGATGCAGAAGGGCTTTTGTTGAACCAATGAACACAAAGAATAGACCACAGACTCAAATTTAGGCCAAATTGAAGCAAGCTGTATTTGTGCACACAGGAGCTGGCCAGCGGCTGTCTCACCCAAAGGCTCAGGAGACTAGCAGCAAACAAAGGAAAAAGTGGGGTTTTTATCTCTGAAACTTGGAGCATTTTCAATAAGGAATGTATCAAACAGGAGTGCAATTAAGCAGGACTTACAGAGCTGAAATAGTGTAGTTAGCTGTAAATTTTATGTGAGTCAAATTGACTAGATAACTTTTTCAAAGCACAAGCAACTTCTAAGATGCTTAACCCTTATCTGTGCAGCTGTGTTTGTCCTGTTTTTCAGGAAGACACTCTCCCCTAATATAAATTAGTTTTTTCTGTCTTATCTTTGAGAACTTTTTTCTGTTAGGCTTTTTGACATTCTTCGGTTGTTACGTGGGGAGATTCGATTTTTGGGAGGGATAGAGCACATTCAGAGAAATACCAGGCCAGTTTAAGGTATGGTCAAATCAAGCAGAACTTTGTTGCAAAATAATTTCTAATTCCACGATGGCATTTCTCTGGTTCTTCACTTTGTGCTTCCCACGCATATGCACACAGCTTCCTCTAGCCGTGCCTTTCTACTCCTAGGAGCTGAAATTACATATGACCCTGTCTCACATGGAAGGTCTCTTCAAAACATTGCCTCCCTTGTTCTTTATAAATTCTTAGTTGTTTAGGAAAATAGCACTTAGCAGTGCACTATGTCTCCCTTTAAGAGCCTTTTACTTTTCCCTCATTCCAGAAAATGTGCAGTCAGACCTCCTTCACAAGTACCAGAGCAAAGATGACATTCTCATCCTGACTGTGCGGCTGGCTGTCATCGTGGCTGTCATCCTCACAGTGCCCGTGTTATTTTTCACAGTGAGTAAGAAGCACCAGGGTGAGCTGAGAAAAGCAGGGCTCTTGCCTTTGCCTTCTGCCTGCAGGAACCCATTCCCGAGGAAGTCTGCCATTGGTGACTTCCCTGGCCACTGACACTTGGGTCAGCCCAAGTCTCCACAAACTTGGGCAGCAGGTCTGACCTGTGAGGTGGTGTAGCCTCTATGGACTGAATTTGAATTCTGATTGTTTTACCCTCTTCATAAAACTGTGGCTAGAACAGCTGCATCTCAGTCCTATCTGACCCATAGAGACCAGAAAAGATCCAAAACTTACTCAAAACAAAGAAATAACCTTCCCCAAACAAAACTTACTATTCATACATAAAAATATACTTCCCATTCAGTTCCCATACTTACAAAACTGTTAATGTATCTCTAAATTTTCTAGACATTAAACTTTTTGCAAATGCCATGAACCAATAAATCAGTTATTGTGCTGAGATATGTACAGGTTTATGTGCTGTTTAGACCCTAACAGACTCTTCATGTTTTTCCCCCATAGGTTCGGTCTTCTTTATTTGAACTGGCTAAGAAGACAAAATTTAATTTATGCCGTCATGTCTCAATTACCTTCATACTCTTGGTCATTATCAACTTGCTGGTGATCTTCATACCCTCCATGAAGGATATTTTTGGAGTTGTAGGTATGGTTTTATGCCTTGGCAGATAATTAACTTACAACATACAACAGCTGTTTATAGTAAAATTTCACCATAACAACCTTGAAAACTCCTTTTATTTTTTTCTTTTTTACTTTGCAGGAGTGACATCTGCTAACATGCTCATTTTCATTCTTCCTTCATCTCTTTATTTAAAAATCACAAACCAGGATGGGGATAAAGGCACTCAAAGAATTTGGGTATGTCTCTTGCCAGCCACTCTAGTTTGTCTGCTGAGTTTTCCACGTAAACTTGTAAACAGTCTATCTCCCTACTTTCTGATAGTACTTTCAGTCACCTTAAAGGGAGTTAAAGCTCCAGAGTTTCCCCTTGGAGACCGAAAGTTTCGTATCAGATTCCTCTCCCTGCCTCATGGAGTTGTTTCCAGTTTTGCTCGTATTGTGTCTTAGCCTGTGTCCTGATCTGGGGCATGGCCTTCTGGGAATGGATGTTTATACTCCAGTGTCTCTGTAGGGTGATGCTTTGTCTTTAGCAAGACATGAAGTAAACATGTACTCAAAGATTCAGTAACGTCTACAGTTCCTGTATGATTTCTAGTCATGTAACTCCTTCATGTAACTCAGGGCCCAGGCAGTGCCTTAAATAAGATGTCTCTCGGTTAGCATAAAGTCTTTTTATGGTTTGACAGAAATGCTTTGGAGCAAGCAGACCTGGATTCAAAAACTACCTTTCTATATTGGGATTCTTGTTTCCAGGTCTGGTGAAGTTCAAGGGCATCTTGAAGGTGGTGCACTTGGAGACAGTGAGGGAAGCAGGGGTGAAGTGGCTGCTACCTGAGTCCCTACTGGAGCACCATTTTGCTTGGCCTCGGAGAAGGCTTCTCAGCTGCTCTCCCAGATAGAGTAAGCACTGAAATTGCCCATCACCTAAGGCTGCAGACCCAGAGGAGAGCCACAGACATGAGGGGCTGTCCCTGTGCAAGCAGGAAAGGCATTACTGATACAGAACACCTGATTCCCTAAGAAAATTATCCCTGAATCCATAAATCCCAAATCTTTCTGGCCCTTATATAGCACATAGAGAGTCTTCACAAGGATGGGGTGGAAGGAATCCCTGGGCCAGGCAGTGAAACCTACTCAGATCCAATCTTCAAATGGTGGAGGCCTGTTCGCATGAGCTCTCTGTGCCTCTCTATACCTGCTCCCATAATTAAACCAGGTCTTCCAAAGAGGATTAGACACTCTCTGTGTAGGGAGCACTGGGTGTTAGACCACCCAGCCTCACTATTGCCTCCTCTCTGCCTTGACTCTCTCCCCACCTAGTTTCCAGGCCCACCCTTGGCTTTCCCCTTGCAAAGCTCTCCTTAGGTATCCTCAAGGCCAAGCAATGCATAAGCACGTGTTCTCCAGATGCCTGTGACCTTCATCAACCCTGCAAGGAACTTAGTTTTGCACACTTATTTCCAGTTTCCTTGATGAAATTGACTTTGCTTTTGTATGTCTTTGCATTACTCTTTGAAAAACAATGTCTGCCTCCCAGTGATAACCTGGGTTGGTAAAAGTAATGAACAACAAAATGATTTTTAAAAAAGTTATCTTAATTAGGAGAAAGTTGTAAGGAGATCCAGCCTTTTGTAGAATGTATATGCCTGAAATGACCATGAAGTCCAAGGACAGGATGCAGTGGACAGTTCTATTTAGCTGGCTTTTCCTATTTTCCCATTCTTGAACCAAATCACGCAGTTTTAGCAAAAACTCTGACAGTTCAGCAATGGTTGTGACAAACTCCAAATGTGAAGGGACACAAAGAAGAAAGGCCAGAATATCTAATGTACCTTCCCCAGGTGCATAAGGAAAATGTGGCTGTGTTGAAAATAATCCATTCTTTCTGTTGCTCCAGGCGGCCCTGTTCTTGGGTTTGGGGGTGCTGTTCTCCTTGGTCAGTATCCCCCTGGTTATCTACGACTGGGCCTGCTCGTCGGGCAGTGACGAAGGCCACTGAGACCAACAAGAAAAGAGAAGCATTCCACGCGCTGCTCACCAAGTCACCACAACACACATCAGCACCCCCTCATCACCTTTGCAAGTTTACACAAGCGAACAAACGTACATGATACAATGGAATAATACTCCGGTGGCAAAGCAGACCCGTTTCTACAATGGGTCAAGTACCCCAAGATTTGGGATCTCTTTAGGGATTGTGGATTTTTTTTCCTCCATATTTCATGCAATTCACTTTTCCAGTACTTTCCACATTCGGTTCTTTTTCACTATCCAAACTGCGTTTTGTGGTTTTGAAATCTCTTAGACCTTCAGAAACATCTTCATCAGTCCTGCTTATTTGTTACACATCCAGATTCTAAAATAATTCTCCTATTGGTGGTCAGTTCTCGCTATCTGTACCTTTTTAGTGTGGTTCTCGCCTC
Organism: Zapus hudsonius; assembly: GCA_004024765.1. Taxonomy (NCBI): domain Eukaryota; kingdom Metazoa; phylum Chordata; class Mammalia; order Rodentia; family Dipodidae; genus Zapus; species Zapus hudsonius. Next base: position 93 of record PVHP010026436.1, on the reverse strand, counting down.
CACAGGCGCCTTGGGCCTTGGTGGAGGGAAAACGCAGAGAGAGGAGCGGGAACTGGGAGCAGGGAGCCGGGCGAGCTGTCCGCGGTCCGGGAT
>PVHP010026435.1:12500-24238 GCA_004024765.1 Zapus hudsonius | reverse complement strand
GGGGGCCCCATGGGTCTCTTCAATCAACAGCTCAGTGTGGAAAGTAGCTAATGACTGGGATGGGGAATTACAGGCCTGATCAATTTGTCTTGGGGTTAGGCTACCTCCAACCCTATTCAGGGACTCTTACCTGATGATGTCCATGGCTTCCTTGAGGGCTTACTGCGTAAAAATAAGAATTTTATGGTATCATTCATTATTGGTTTAGATTGGTCTGTCATTTAAAGTACTGGTATGCATATAATAATTATCTTATAGTATGAAATTTTTGCTATTGAAGTCGTAAGCATTTTGTCCAAATGTCTGCAGCAATCCTATCTGGTAGATATTTATTATCCTTCTCTTTCACAGTGACTATTCCAAGATCTAATATGCAGAGGACTGACTTAGGGGATGTTTGACCTGAGTCTTGATTACCAGGTGTTCAGCACACACTTTATTACTCTTAGCTTTCTTGTGGCTGGCACAAAGTACCCAACCAAGAGCAGCTTGTGGGAGAATTGATTGATTTTGTCTTACAGACTTGACGGAAAGCTCCATGATGGCAGGGAAAATAATGGCATGAGCAGAGGGTGGACATCATCTTCTGGCCAACATCAGATGGACGATAGCAGCAGGAGAGTGTGCCAAACACTAGCAAGGGGAAGCTGGCTATAAAACCCATAAGCCTGCCCCCAGCAGCATACCTCCCACAAGGTTCCAATTCCCAGATTGCCATCAGCTGGGGACCAAGCATTCAGAATACATAAGTTTATGGGAGACACCTGAATCAAACTACCCCAGAGGGCATTTGGCTGTCATACAATTTCAAATACTTCCACACCATCAGACACAGCACAGTCTGGCCTCAGTAAGTACTTGTTGGCTGAATGACAATAGGCAAATTTTGCATAGCCTAATCATCATTTAGTATTTTAATAGATAATAGATCACCTTTTAAGCTTATATTCAAGAGCTTGCAGTGGATATTTTACACTTAGAAAAGCCTCAAGAAAGAAAACAGAAGGTATTTATTTATTCAGACCTATTACATAGCAAGACTATTGTCCATCATCAAACTTGTATTGGGCAGACACTTGAAGGCAGGGAGAGAAATCTGAATACTTTGTTGTAGGAAAAGGACAGGCTTTCAGATGTGCCCTAGGGCAGGATGTGTGCTTATTATAGCAGGAGATTTTTTTTTTAAGTTAAATACCTTCTGAAATTGGCTTTGGAAACATAGTTGGCTTTTATTGATTGATTCTGAGGGGCCAACACTAGCGAAAATGTCAGTGTTGAGCCCAGTCTATCTCCACCCATTGCCACAGAGCTTGTGGCTTGAACTTGGGGCTGAGTTAGAAAGTTTGCTAGCCTGGACTACAGAGTGAGTTCCAGGCCAGCATGGGTTACAGTAAAATGCTGCCACACACACACACACACAAAGACCGTGAATGCTCCAATTTCCTACATCAACTCTCTGTGTGCGTGAGTCTGGTGTTAGGGCAGACAGGCCCTGCAGTGACAGAGTATGAACACACCCCCTGGCCTAGTTTCAACTTATCTTCCAAACCTGTGTCCAATGATCTATGAAAGCTTTGACGTTTGTAAAGTTGCTCCGGTTTTGATATTGCTTTACTACTTTACAGTACTCCACATAACTTGCTTCATATAGTCTCCAAGACATAAAAGGCAGAATCCTACATGGTTTATATGTTCTGACATAGTTCTTCTGACAACTCTATAACTAGCTCATTTTAATTTTAGCCAACAAGTTTTGTTAAAATCTAGAGATGTCAAGGGCTTGAGCTAGGAAATTCTTAAATGTTTTCATGCTCTATTTTCTGGGTCACAGTTTAATCTCTGTGTGTTTTAAGTTGAATGCATTGCAATTCTCTTGATGTTGCTGATATCAAGTTGGAAATGAGAATTGGTTCTACTCAATTCATCATACGTGGTTCCAAGAAAACTCAATACACCAATTATTTAGAATGCTGCCTATTATCTGTTATCTGGAAATAAAGCAAACCATGGCTTATTCACACTAAAAGATTAGCTATGGGGCTGGAGAGATGGCTCAGCGGTTAAGGCACTTGCCTGCCTCTGGTGCCTAAGGCCCCGGGTTCAATTCCCCAGTATCCACATATGTCCACATATGTCCTATATGTCCTCTCTCTCTCTCTCTCTCTCTCTCTCTCTCTCTCTCTCTCTCTCTGTGTATTTCTCTGCTTGAAAATGAATAAAAAAAATAAAAATAAAGATTAGCTGTGTTCTCAGGGTTGAAAAAGTACAATAAAAACTCTATTTAAAAATTCACCCTGTTAAAAATGGGAATCAATTAGAGCACCCAAGAAGCTTTAAGCATCTGAGTAAATCAAAGAAAACTGCAGTTTACTTTCTATTCCAAAAGTTCTCATGTGGTGGAAAACAGGGCAAGCAATGCTGATTTAGGCTTCCTGGAGGAGACCAATCATCAGCCAAGTCTTCCATAAGCAAAAACATTGAAGATCACAAAAAATATTGTAGAGTGCTTAAAATATATTCTGTACATCATAGGTGTGTGCATTGACTCACCTGACCATGTTTACCAACCTTGAACTTGATTTCCAAGCTCTTGGTTCTGCCCCTCCTAAAAACAAATAAAATTTTAAATTCCATGACCCTATTCCTGTCGCTATATGGGATAATACAAAGGAAATTTGTTCACAAGTCATCATCTCATCAGCCTAATTACCACCCAGAATGTTATTTATAGTGTAGAAAGTCATTAGGCATACTCTCCTGGAATGCCTTTAGAGCACTGTTTCTTTTCTTTTTTTCTTTCTTTTTTTTCCTTTTCTTTCTTTTCCTTCCTTCCTCTTTTTCTTTTCTTCTGGTGTAATAAGACAGTAATAAGTGAGGCACCATCAGAACAAGAATAAACCAAGCAATATTTTTACAGTGAAAGCACTCACACATCTGTTGCAAAAGTACAGGCTTCTAAGACACTGAGGTGAATGTGTGAGTGGTTTTGCTTCGAACAGGGTTTCAAATTCTACCTGTTTGCTTCTACTTTCACTAGCAGCTAAGTTAAGTTAAGTTCATGGTTAGCCTTGGGAGAGACAAGAAAACTTCTGTGACTCCCAGCTGCCTTTTCAAGGGAAAAAGAAAAATGCTGATCAAATGTTGTCATTTTGTTCTTGGCGAATAAAGAAACGCTTTCTGATGTAAATCCCATTATAATCGTGTCTTTAATTATCATCTTCCCCACATTCCATGGTGAATTTCTCTAGGCCAGGGGCTGAGTAAATGAGAGACTGTCTCAAGGAACTGGAAATTCCTGCCCTGTGCATCCATCCACCTGCAACTTTTCTTGGCAAAGTCAAACCTTAAACTTGGAAACATTTAATTGTTGGCTTTATGGAAGCCATAGTGGACTGGCTTCCAGTTTGGCAATGGCTTCAATTGCCCCACCTCTGCTGGTCCCAACAATCTGGTTACAGCTGAGCACAGGGCAGGCTCAGTGTGTCTGTAAACAATGCTGTCTGAAGTTCCACTTTAGAACTCAGGGAATAAGCTCAGTGCCCTCAACAGCAACAGTTGAGCTGTGTTTGAGGATGAGCGAGAGTAGAATGAGCCTTCCTCCCTCTAGGATGGGATGCCTGTCTGCTCAAGGCTAATTATGAATATCTGATAGCAAGTGGCCAGGCTGAAGTCAGGCTCTGAGTAGAGTACTTTTTTCTAAGTATTAGAGATAAATGATATCTTCTTGAATGCTTGTTCTGGTAGTTAGAAGTCTGTTTGCATTTTCCCAGTGAAAGTGACTCATTCTTGATTCAAGCACTAGTGGCAAGAACAAAGGAAAGCTTTGAAAAGAAGGGTAATTTGTGGTTAAAAATATTTGAAAGTGTAAACAAATCATTTCAGAGAGAACAGTAAATATTAGGTCATTTTCTCATTAGCTTTAATATCAATACACAGAGGACCATGAAATGTAGTTAAAAATGTAAAAAAACAAAAGTACAGAGGAAGGACAGAAAGAAGGCAGAGAGGGTTGTGGGAAAGTAGTCAAGAAGGAAGGCTCATTGGTACTTTTTTAGGTTTTTTAAAAAATATTTTATTTACTTTAGAGAGCAATAGAAGCAGAGAGAGACAGGGGAGAGAGAGAGAGAGCAGAAATGGTGGGCCAGGACCTCCCTGTCACTGAAGATGAACTCCAGACACTTTGACCACCTTGAACATCTAGCTTTACATGTGTACTGGGAAATTGAACCCAAGGCCATTAGGCTTTGCAAGAAAGCATCTTTCATCACTAAGCCATCTCTCCAGCCTCCTTTTCAGATGTAATTGGCAATTTTGTTCATCCCAACATTATAGCTACACCTTTAAAAGTACAGAGTGAATGCTATTCAAGTTAAGATATTATTATTCCACAGCAGCCCTGGTATGAACGAAATAATGGGAGGGTTAATTCTGAGACAGAAATAGGTTTGGAATTAAGAATCTAGGTTCTTATCAATGTAAATCAGCCTTACAGACATAACAGAAAAAATCTAAAATCAATCAAACCAGTCATCAGTGGATATCTCTTCTGAAGATGCCTCCTGCACAGAACCTTCATTGTAAAATCGGTGATTTTGAGAGGTACCCATGCTGTCAGTTCACCTAAGCTCATTTTAAGGAAACCACCCCCTGGACCGCACTCAGCACTTTCAACAGAGTGTGGTAGCACTTTGGTGTTAACATTTGATTGCAAAACCACTTTGAAGCTTTGAATTTGGGTCATCAATATCATAATTTGACAGCATTAGTTCTACTTGGCAAGAAAAAGTGGTTCATTTTGGGAATCTTTTAACATTACAAAGAAGCAAGAACATTCAAATATCTCTAAGTTCCAGAATTGAGACTTCTGATCACATATATATATATATATATATATATATATATATATATATATATATATATATATAAAATATGATTTTGTGTAAAAACAATCGCCATCAGCTTTTTACAAAGTTCACAATTATAATTTCTTTCATCTTTACCATTAATTAATGTTTGAAGAAGAGGATTGAGGAATTGAATTGAAATTTGCTTTGAGACATTCTATGTCAAGAATTCCAGCCAAATACAGTTAATTGTGAATTTAGGGTTCTACAGAGAACATGGGCTGCAAAGCAAAATGAAATCAGTCTGTAAGACATCTAAATGTTGAGGCAAAGGACTAACAAATTATAAAAATCCCTAACAAATTATAATTTTTAGAAATGTATGATTCTAGGGAGTTACTTACACTGCACAACAGTTATTGAGGCTTTACTGGATTCATGGAATACCAAATTTAAAAAATTGAATACATTTTATGAAACAAAAAAATGTAAACATTCTCTACTCTAGAAGTTGTCTTGGGAGTATGTATGGAAATATTGGTATGAATTCCTGATGTGTTTGCCTTCCCACCTGCTCAGGGTAATGGGCCTCAATGGTCCCTCCCTCTGCACTCTTATTCTTCTCAACCTGTGCCTTAGTGGGCATTCTGAAAATTATAATTCTGCCCTCATCTCCTTTGCTCCATCTTCAAGCTAGAAACAGGAAAGTGAGTTGAGCCCCTCCTTCTCCTGGAAGCTTTGCACTTGACTTTGTCTAGTACTGTGATGTTTGCTTGCCTTTTGACTAGGTTCTCAGAGGATCCCTGAGTTCTATATGGATAATCCGTGGTAATCTCTGTATGTTAAAGCTAGCTGATTAGTAACCTTAATTCCAACTGAAAGTCCCTTCAGAGTTGAATCTAGATTAGGTTTTGATTGAATAATTAAAGGACAGGAATCTAAGGAGGCATCTTAGGAATTCCACCAACCACATGTTTGACTCTCCAAAGATAAACAAGAGGATGTTTTCTTAGCCAAGTAGTTAACTTTCGTGTCTTAGCTTTGTTATTCTACCTTCTTTATTTTCCACATGATACCTATTAATAAAAAATACATTGAAAGTTGTAATGTAGACAGGTAAAATTCAGATACAAAGATATTTTAATCAACATGTATATTTATGTGCCATCTTTTTTATAATTTGTTGAATTATACATAATTGCAAACTATGTTAGTGTGAAATTATCCTCAGAAAATCATGGGCATCTGGCAATTAAGGACAATATCATTCTCCATGGTGATATATATTTTAAATGGAAAATATGCAAGACTTTATGAAAACTGCTATGCATTGCTTTTGCTGGCTTTTCTTTGATAATCAATAAATCTGCCTATAAATCAATTTCAGTGTTAGCATTCACATTTATATCTGATAGGCATGTGGAGATAGGTGTGGCCTCAAACAAAGCACCACACTTCCATGTGGCACGAAAAGCAAGGCAAAGAGTCATTTTCCGAATGTGTAAGAGAAATGCATCTAGCTAATGAAAGGGAATTTCACTTAAGAAGTCATCTTCATTATGCTCAGGTTCAAGGCTCTTTCCAGAGTTTGGAGCCAAGTACAGAGTAACCATAGGAATTAGGTTCCGGTTTTTAATTGAAGATTGATTATATATGGTTTCTACAAGTTGAATGGCATTTGTGTCTACTTATAAGGCAATTTTTAAATCTCCAAGAATCATTTACTGTGTCAGACTTTTATTGTTCACGTTCTCTTGCCACTGACATTTTCACTGCTTCAACCAAAAGCTGTTTCCTCTTGGTCTGTCAACAATGGAAATTGAAAACAGCTGCTAACCAATCCTTTGGATAATAGTTTCTCTGTGCACATCATACCAGCAGGCCTTAAAGGTCATTTGCAATACCTGGGAGGTCAGAGAGAAGAATTTTGAAGTGAAAAGGAGGCTTAGCAATCATGGGATCCAACTTCCACAGAGGCAAGACTCCTGTCAGTAACTTCCCTGCCTAGGATGGTATTGGCCTCTTCATAGATATTTCCAGAGAATGGGACACATAATCTTCCATGGCATATCTGATGTAAATGGTTAGAAACATCATTTTTTTTCTTAACTAAAAACTAGCTATTGTTTCTACATGGTCATATTTTGTTATCGACATCTGCAAAATTACAACTGCTCATATATATAAAGAGAGCTTTTGAGTTCCCCCAAATGATTTATTGTACTTTAAATATGATTACTCCTGTGCACAGGAAATGACTTACATTTATCTTACTGTCTCTTTTTAAATTTTATTCATTTATTAAAGAGAGAGAGAGAGAGAGAGAACACATGCTAGGGCCACTGCAAATAAACTCCAGATGCATGTACCACTTTGTTCACGTGGCTTTCCTTGGACATTAGAGAATTGAACCTGGGCCATCAAGCTTTGCAAGTAAATACCTTTAACCACTGAACCATCTCTCCAGCCCTATCCCTTCTTATCAATTTCTGCATGCTTTCTATTTTGTGACTGCCCCTTTGAAAAATGATTCAAATATAGAATACTATACAATTTTGTAAAAATTAATGACCTACAGTAATGGGCAAATCGTGGCTCACTCTCACAAAACAATCAGGACTCAGAAAAATGTCACATATAATTCTAACAGGAAGTTGTTTTAAAGAAAAGTCAGAGGAGAGGGGATGGTCTGAACAGAAGCACCCTGTAGAAGGTGGAAAAACTTAATCCTAAAACTACAGGCTCTGGCTGGTTAGTCCCAGGGCCAGAATTGAGTTAGCCCCCACAGTGAGCTACTGGCCATGAAGTCTCCAAAACAATGTAGGCCTTTGCCATAAGACTTGATTATCTGCCAAAGCTAAGAGGTAAGACCATATTGCTGAAGAGACCATGTGCTGTGGTCACAGGACATCTAGATACCATGCTGGAACTGAGAGAGAAACCAGTTCCCTCCAAGCTAGCCTTCCTAGTGTTGGAAAACACCATGGGAGTTGCTGGGGGTCAATGGTCACCAACAGTGTGAATAAGCAAAGGACCCGGAGAGGTATCAAATCAATCAGTCGGTATGAAGTATACACTTCTGCAATAGTGACACACAGCCTTTGCAGGTAGCCAACTATTCTCCAATTGGACATAAGGCCCACTCAGCAAAAGAAATCATATCTAGTACTGACGACCAAATCAAAATTCCATAGATAGGAAACTCACAGACTCTAGAGAGAAGTACTCACTGCTCTCTGAATAAGAAGAGTGTTTCCACACTAAACAACTCTCTCAATAACAGTGTATATCCTCTTTAATCCAAGCTTATCTCAGTCTTGATTGGAAAGTCTGTTTTATCTTACAGGTGACAGAGAAAACTCAGGAGATTTAAGATCCATCAATAGGATTAGAAAAGAGAGCTGACTGCATACCATAAGATGTTCCCCCTCTACCACATTCATGGGGTCCATGAGAAATTGGAAAGAGAGTGGAAACATGAATATTGCTCCTCCTTTAAGCCTGACAACCAGTCCCAGGGGAACAGTGACAGACACTGTGGTCAATGAAAACACATCAAATCACAAATCTAGAGGCTACAGAGAACTCAACACTAAACCAAACTGCTAACAGACTCACTAAGGCTCAGGGACCATTGAGTAAGAGGGGGCAGGAAGATTGAAAGAGCCAAAGCGTGGGCAGAATTATCCTGAGGCACAGCCCCTACCCCACACAGAAACGACTGAGACCTTAATTACCCCACAATGAACACCAGCAACCCCACTGAGGAAAAGAAATATATTTGTAAAATGATAATAATTTTTAAAAAGGAAAAGTTATTTGGTTTTTTAAATATTCATGATGTTATTTACCTCTTAGGAAGAATGGAATTTGATTAGGGAAGGAGTTGGAGCTAGGCTCAAGAACATGTTAAAATATTACCATTATTCTATTTCTTTACTAGTGGTGAAAAAAGTAGTAGTACCAAAAAAGTGGTATTTTAACTACCAGCTGATTCTGTTGGAAGATGCCTTCTTATTTATTCTAAACGTGCTTAGACTGCTTCTTTAGTGGATTTAGCAAGGTCTTTTTGCATTTTTTTGGACAGAAAGTGAAAATTTATCCATTAGCTCATCTCTAGCTGTTCTATATTCACATTACTCTCTTCACAATCTTCTTCTATAGTTACAAACATTTGACATTTCCATTACTATGACAATGCATACAATTATCACAGCTGAGTGAGTCAGCTAGTTTCCTTCCCCTAAAGCTTTTTTGTTTTTCTTGGAATTAGTAATTGCTTTTGTTTCTTTCTTTGCTGGGAGATGTATAAATTTTTCATAATTCATCCAAAACATGATATATTTGCCAAATTTACTACTGTTTTATGAAATCTTTCCCTGAGGAATTTTCTTTTCCTTCCTTCCTTCCTTCCTTCCTTCCTTCCTTCCTTCCTTCCTTCCTTCCTTCCTTCCTTTCTTTCCTCTGTTTTGAGCATCCTGGCCTGATTTGGAGTAGAAGTTGGAAGTGGTAGAACAAGGGCCTCTGTGTTCCAAATGCACCTGCTTTCCTATAATCTCTCTATTTGCAGCAGAAAGTACCAGCTCAAAATTCCCTAGACATCTTGTTCAGATGGCAGCCCACTGTTTGCCCCTGCCCATTGACTGACTTCGTCTTCTACATGAGCAGCAAGGGGATCTGGGAGGTTCCTGCTTCTGGAAGAGGCTTTCAGCAAGCAAGTCTTCCAGGTTCTAGCTCTACCTTAGAACCCTCCAAAGATCTTTGGTGCTGCCAGCTCTCATCCTGAGATAGTGTTCCTAGAGACCAGATTTCCAAACAATTTCTGAAAGAAAAACACAGTTTGCATATATCCTTTGAAATTCTTTTTAAAAATAGTTTTATTTATTTGAGAAAGAAACTGGCAGACAAGTGTCTTTAACTGCTAAGCCATCTCTGGAGACCCTCCTTTGAAATTCTAATCGTGTCCTCTTTGACCATCATGCTCCTTTCACAGCCACTGGGAAACTCAGTCATGACTTAGATTGAATGGCGGGACTGAAAGGAAGCACTTCCATGGTGGTTTATCAGACATGTATCTGCACTCACTGTACCCTATAGCTCTGTAGCTGTGTGTTAGCTGAAAATCTGACAATCGTGCTATTTGTCTTTATTTAAAAGTCACAAGTTGACAATCAACAACTCCTAGACCTATCGTGGCTTGCTGCCTGTGTTTGTGGGTTACTGGAGCAAAGCCATGCTTATCTGTCTGCATAAAATCTATGACTGTTTTAGCACTTCAGAGGAAAACTGAGTAGGTGCAGTAAAGACCATGCGACCTGCAAAGCCTAAATTATATACTTTTTCGCCCTTCTCAGAAAGAGTTTGGCAACTTCTGCTTGAACTCACTGATAAGACGTATTCAACATCACAAGGTGAATTCAAAGCCCACAGACCTCTGTGATAGTAGGCAATGATTTGAAATCCAGAACAGTTTAACAATAAATCCATTTTAGTCCATGAGGTTTTGATTATGCATATCAAGTACATAAAATAAAATCAAGGAAAGAAATGCTGACTTTTTTGCAAGATAAGAAATCTCTCATGGCTTGGTGTCCAAGAAATGATAACATTTAAACACAAAAGAATCACTTTAGAAGATATACATGATCAGGATTCCTGAAGTCTGTATGAGAATCCTAAGGGCTTCTAAGAATGCCTAAATGCGTTAAAGGAACAGTAGTAGTTCCATGGAAGGGGTCAAAGTTCAACATTAGAACAAGTTTATACAATATTGTTCTGGACATGCTCTTTCCTGAAGAGTTCTAATATCTTAGTACATGAAAGATTCTGAGAATTCCTGCAAAAGAAATATCTCAATAACTTCATTTATGCAAAGATTGGCCCTTAGAAATTGTTCATTCAAAATCCCTTCCAATTCTGAGATCTTTGATTCCAGCTTAAGTGCATTTCTGTCATTGGAAACATTGTAAAGTGATTTACTGACATCATTGGTATGAACCAAAATGATTAATGATGTCCATGCTTTTCAGAAACTCAGACAATGTTATGGATGTCTGTGTATTATTACAGAGTTTTACCTGGGAGTTAATACTAAAAGAAGCCAATAGTTAACAAAGACAGCCAGAAGAATAAGTCAAATAGTGGTTGTTATTCATTGCCTCCCTCTCTTCCATTCTGAATCCAATGGAAAGTAGTAAGGGGGAAGTTAAAAGAGCCCTTTATTGGAACGCCAGATATTACCAGAAACTGCTGGAAACAACTAGATTACCTTGCACTTGGCAAACACAGAGCAGATGGGAAGAGAAGCCCTTGTCCGATTCATCATAGAGCTGTCTGCCCAGATTCAGACTGTACCATACACTGCATCTATTCTGTAACTGATGTAAACTAGTTTTCTTCCCTCAATGAAGATTCAGAAAACTTACCTGGCCAGAGCTCTGTGATTGTGGAGCGATGTAATGTTGCTAATCAAGAGCCAAAAGTGTCAGGAGCTATCTTTAGTCCCCTGAACAGCCTTTCCAGCCAACTTCTGCACACATCAAAAATCTGTGAATATTAATCAAAACTGTTAGACTTAAATTGCTAAACTTTGACCACTAGCTTCTATCAACCCTAAATTGAAGAATGTAAGAAGAAATCATCTGAAACCTACAGAAGAGTTTCCTGCTCCACTGCAGCGCCCACCTGAAGCCCCACCAATGCCCTGGTAAAGTCATTGCTTTATGACTTCCGTTGGGCTGATGTGTAGCCACTTCCATGGTGAATGTGTCATTCAGGGTAAGCTGAAAGTGTGTTCCTGGTCCATGATCATTAAGATTTGGCTCAGCATAAACCGTGTCTTATTTCCTTTGGAATAAGAGCTATGTTTTGCATTAACATTAGCAGGCAGATTTG
>PVHP010026435.1:0-7500 GCA_004024765.1 Zapus hudsonius | reverse complement strand
AATCTCTCACATAAACAGCACATGCTGATTTTCTAATAAGCACATGGAAAAAAAGTCTAACATCAATAGCCATCAGGGAAATGTAAATAAAAGCTATAATGTGATATCCCACCAGAAGGTTAAAATTTAAAAGATCAACGATGCCAAGAATTAGCAATGATGTGGATCCACTAGGGTTATTAAACATCACTAGTGGGAATATAAAATCGAACAAACTTCCTGGGAAAATGTATGACATTTCCTGCAAAATTTAACATACACTATCCATATGACCCAGAAATTCAATTCCTGTGACTTTACCCAAACAAATTAAGTGTAGTTCTCACCAAAATTTATGCCCAGGTGCTCAGCAGGCTATTCATAATAGTCAGAAACTTTTCAATGACAGCTGAATGAATGGCCAAAATGTGATATAGTCACACCGTAGAATTCTGCTGAGCAATGAAATCAAATGAACTATTGGTACACACTGCATGAAATTCCATAAGAACAAAATCAGTGTATAGTAACAGAAAGGAGATCAATGCATGCCTGAGATTTTGGGGTATGGGAGAGCAGTGACAGTATTGGAAAGACAGATCTTTTGGAGGCAATAAAATGCTGTATTTTAATGATGGAGGTTACAAGTTTGTACATTTGTTAGAACTCATCCAAACACAATTCAAGGTGGTTGTGTTTTATTGTAAGTGAATGACCCCTTAATAAAGTTTATTTATTATAAGTTCATATAGAGAAATGAAAAAACATAAGAACATAGTTATTATACCTAGATGGTAGAATGATGAAGTTTTATTTCTTTTGTTTTACCATATACTATAAATTTACAAAATGATTATATAAATGTGAGTGATTTGAGCATTTAACAATGTACAAATGTATTGAAGCAGCACATGAAACCCCATATATTTGTACAATTGTACAAGCGAAAAAATTAATAAAAAGTAAAAGTGTGTGTGTGTGTATGTGTGTGTGTGTGTGTGTGTGTGTGTGTGTGTGTGTGTGAGTGAGTGATTGTAAGTTACAAAGAGAAAGCTAAAACCAGTTTTAGGAGAGCCTGAGCAATATTAATGTTTGTTTAAGGAAAGACTTGTCAGGGATTTTTTTCTTATCCTGTTTTAGACTTCTGTGTGGCTCTTTCCCAATGTGAGATCTGTGTAGGCCACCCCCAGCACCCCCCGGCAGGGAGTCCTTGGCCATGGTGACAGAGCTCAGGCTTTTCTCCCAAGACCCAGTGAGAGAACCCAGCTTTCTTAAAAGCTTCTTCCCGAGCTTCCTTGAGAAGAACTTCAAGCAATAATCAGCCCTATGTACAGCTTTTTTTCAGATCAAATATATAGTTATTGGTTTTTAAAAACATATTTACTGTCAATAATTTGATACATTGCACGAGCAAATCTTGTGATCGTATGTACCCCCATTTTCTTTCTCCCTATCCCCAACCTGCTAGGGTCCTCCTCTGTGGACTTACTGGATCAGTCCATGGGTTAGGGGGTTATGAATTATACAAGAGGTAGCCAGTTTTTTTTTTCTTTGTGTGTTGTTGCTGAGGGAGGCAATATTAGGGGATATGCTCTCCCACCATGGCTCTTACAATCTTTCTGGCCCCTCTTCCACTCAGTTCTCTGGGTCATGGTGGGTGAGTTTTAAGTCAGCTTTCTTATTGAGATCTTCATCTCCTGTCTGAATGTCAGCCATCATCCCATGTCTTGTTAGTGTAATGGGGTTGCCCACAGTTCTTGCTGCCTTCCTTAGAGAGCCTTCCTGGCACAAGGTTCTGGGCCCTTAGTAAGCTGTGTTCCCATGCAGAAGCCTCAGTCCAATTTTGTTTTTTCTGCTCCCTTCTCCTATTAAACCGCTTCTCTCTCCTTTGGCCAGCTCTTGTCTTTGCTTTTGGATCATGGGAGGTATCACTCCAATTGCCTATAAAGTAGGTGACACAGATATGACCCTTGTTCATTGTATCATTCACCTCTATCCTCTCCCTCCTTCCTCCTCTCTCTTCCTCCTGCCGCCTTCCCCTCTTCCTCCTCCCATCCACCCCTCTTCCTTGGCTGGTACACCATAGACTTCCAAGACAAAAGGATCTGGTAGAGCACAAGATGCTGCTTCAGGACTTGAGGAGTTGTGTCAGCGACAGCAGGTATATTCCAGACAAAGAAGCAAACTTCAAATGCACTGGGAAGCATGCCAAATATAAGACAGTTGGCAAGGGTTCTTGCCTGTCTTACCATATTGCTTCACAGTGCGTCTTTTAAGCATATTTTTCTATCATAGGTTTTCAAGAAACCAGAACAAAGAATTGCCAGGAAAGTGCCACTGAGCATATATCTTGAGTCTTGCATCCCTGCTCTGCCATACTTCTGATTCTGGGATAAAATGAGCATACCCAAGAGTCTGAGGGACTGATGAACAGGAAGGACACAGACCTGGCAGCCCTGAGTTGCTGATACAGACAGAACTGCAGACTGTGGCAAGATCAGGGACTGTAGAAACTCTAAGCCAGGTGTCCTAAGATTCTCAATCATATGTTTAACTAGTGAGGTGAGGGGTGGTAATATTAACTACAATACCATCATTATGTTCTTGACTCTAAATAGGTGTTTGGATATTAAGGAAGACACACAAATACAGGAGTCAGCACAGGTTTCATATGAAGGCATATAGGACCATTGTTAAATAATTTGTAATTTTTTTGTTCTTATGGCAAATGACAAAGATGAATTTCATCTGATATTGAAATGTGCCAAGGCTCCCTAAGTCCCTGTCAACCAGTGTTTCAGAAGGGCCTGTGGACATAATGAAATGGGTCTTTGATTGGAGAGAAAATGAACTCCTTGGTCTGTAGAGAGTGGATTCAATGAACGAGTGTTCAGGGCTGCAGAGAGGATTGAGAGAGACAACAATTTTCATTGACATGTTGTGTCAGATTTGAATCCAAAGGCTTGGTAGATATGTATACCCTCTTTCCTGTTATACTTCCCATGACTCTTAGAAGAAAGGCTATGTGGTAAATCCTGTCTGCTATGAGTGTGGCTCGGAACACACACCCAGAATTCATCACAAGCAGTTATGCTTGAGCAAACGTTGAGAACTTGCTGTGGCTTCATTGCCTTCTGTTCTTGTGAAAGGACAGCAGAGGTGCTTTAATGAACTTTATATGGTCTTAGTTAGACATATGATTAAAGAATGCCTCAATTCACAGGAAAACTATCATTTGCCTGAAATATATGACCTTAAAATTATTTTTTGTGGTTCTTATCAAACACATAGCCCTGCACATGTTAGGCAAATGTTCTGCCACTATGTTACACCCCTAACTTGAAATGAAATGTTTTCATTCAGGATCTTCAGTTATATGAAAATAGAAATTTACTTACTCTAAAAAGTAAGAATAACATTGACTCATAAATTGAAAAGTCCAATAACTTTAAATGTATCATTGCTTATGTAGGTTTTATAGTACTTCAACACACACATACACACACACACACACACACACACACACACACACTTTGCCAGCTTTCCCATCTCAAACTGAACTTATTTTACAGATGGAAAATATAGTAAGTGATTATTAAGCAGCCTTCTCCAAGAAGAAAAAAAACTTGTGTTTTTAAAATATAATTCATATAATTCTGTAATTCCTGAAGAATATTTGAATCTCTTAACTAAACTTATGAGACAAATTACGTTTGATATATTGACTCCCTTTATTGCTCACCTCAAGAACTTGAAAAGAATTATTCATGCCTTTCCTTCAAGAAATAGGGCATCAGCTGAAGCATCTGTTGAAGCTGCAAGGAACTTACTCTCTCCTCTGTGTGGATATCCAAACTCATTTTTGTCATCCTTTAGAACTGGTACCTTATGTTTTCGGCACTCATAAAGTTCTATATGCTCATCCATATGTATATACATGGGTGCATACACATATGTGCACACATGTGCTATGACATCCCTGGCCAAGCCCCAAACCTCAGTTGGACTCTATTTAGGACTCAGGAGGGTCTTCGGGAATATCTATCCCACATCCT
Organism: Zapus hudsonius; assembly: GCA_004024765.1. NCBI lineage: Eukaryota > Metazoa > Chordata > Mammalia > Rodentia > Dipodidae > Zapus > Zapus hudsonius. The sequence goes on along the minus strand of PVHP010026435.1, from coordinate 3,466 downwards.
CAGGAATGCATCTAGTCATAACTTCCTCACTCCAGGTAAGAAAATCAGGCACAGGTGTATTTGAATAGTTTTCAGATCAGAAGTCTCATACTCTAAGCTTAAGTATCCAACATCTAATTTGAATTTTCAATTATAGAAGTGACACTTTTGTCACAAATTGTGCCATATAAAGAGAATTTGAATTTCTTAATTGGATAGAATAGGTAATTGATTTGTTTATTTATGAAGTTTATGACACTTTGCATAGTTATGCTTATAAGTGTCATTTACTAAAAAAGTCAGCAGGTTAAACAAATGTACCTCTTCTGTTTTCATTCCAACAGTTTTGGAAAAAATGAAAAATAATTTGAAATGTCTTGAGTTAACACTCAAGTAACAAAAAACAATATTTTCAAGGTATTTTTTCTAGAAATGTTGATGTAGTGGTTCTTAGCTGAGAAGGATCCACTTATTTTAGAAAAGGACTATAAAGCATCATTAAACTTAGAAAAACACTCTTAGATAAAATTAAGGCACCATGTGGTAATGCATAACTTCACTTAGGATTATTACTGCACTGTTTTCAAATTAATATTTCTACATCAAAAGAAGGAAGTTGCCTAAGACTAAATCTCCATCTCCATATCTGCATGCCATTTGCAAATCCACTTAGAGTAGATTATGGCAAAGCTAGTCACGAGACTGCCTCTTACAAACTGCACGTTGTGTGAAGTTAAAGATTTGAATCACTCTGCACAGTTGCTTTTCACAGATCTTGATGATGCACTTAAAGATGACATAATTTTTGAAATGGATGCCAATTCTGACTGATAGCTAGCCAAACTATATATATATATATATATATATATATATATATATATATATATATATATATATATATATATATATATATATATCCCAGAGAAACTTGGGTTTGACATGTAAGGATGCAGATGTCAAAGTGAACTTACAAACTGAGCCCTTTTAGGTAGGTTCAGTGGTTTGGAAATGGCTTGAATGCTTCCCAAGACATTATGTATTGAAGTTAATCCTTATTTTGAAGTAGTAAGAAGATGAAAACTGCCCAACTGTGGTGTTTGGAGGCAAGGTTTTCAGAGGTTATCGGATTAAATTAGATTGAATCCTAGTAGCTTTATAAGATGAGAGAGCAGCATGCACATGCATATAAATGCACAAGCACGAATGTGTCATCTTCCTATTTCTGACCACATTCTGCCACTAAGAAAATCATCACCAGATGAGGCCCTTCAACCTTTGACTAGCAACAGAGTGTAAACAAAGATGCCAGGCAACTTTGTGTAGCTACCTATAATTTAGAAACTTTTTTGACTCTGTGGGCTACAGCTCAAATTCAGCATGGGAAGTGTCTTTTAGAACTGCTCCATTTCAGAGTGTCACTTAGAGTCAGGGACAGGCTGAGTGATCTTCTAGTGGGCTGAATATATATAGGCCACTGTTCAGTCCAGAAAAGTTGTCATTGTTGTTTGAGATCTATTCTTTATTAGTATACTCAGTGGTTGCCTAAAATACTAATAAAGTTAGTGTATTTGACTCTAAGATAATGTGGTCATGTGCACATGCTAGATAAATCTGTACATGCTGGCTTTGGTTAATAAGCTTCAAGGCTGGAACCTCAATGTGCCTTGTTCTGTTTAAACATTTCAGCAACAAGGAAGTGGTATTGAAAGGCTTTGCTCTTTAAAGCCATAGACCAGGAGCTCTTTGTGTTTAAGAGCAGATCAGTGACTATAAGAATAATATAAGTGAGCTGTATGCTGAAATAGATCAGAATGCTGAGTCCCACTTCCATCTGGGGGCAACAGAATTCTGATGGAACTGGTGACAATCTCTTCACTTCACTTAGAACTAATCAAAAACGAACTTACATATGTATGATTTTCTCACATGCTGTTTGGAGAAACCATGCTGTGGTTTCAATCTAGTTTATCCTCCCAACTCATATTTAATCCTCACAGTCATTGGATAATTGTCTTAAGAGGATGAAATTTAATCCAACTGTGGTGCTTTAAAGCTGGGGCCTTTGGGAATTGATTAGCATTAGATAAAATCATTTGGGTATAGCTCCTATGATTGAAGCTTAGTAGTTTTATAATCACAAAGAGAAAGGCATGTAGTCATGCATGCTCTCTTCTCCCTTCTTTGTGGTACCCTGCTCTACCTCACTCAGCTCACTTGTGGTAGGAAGGCTACCAAAGATGAGGCTATTAGACCTTGAATCTCTATAAGAGTCCAAATGTTTGCCACAATCATTATTATAAAAGGGAACTTTTAAAAAAATTCTGGGGCTGGAGAGATGGCTCAGGGGTTAAGGTACTTGCCTTCAAAGCCTAATGACCAAATTTAGATTCTCTAGTGCCCATATAAAACCAGATGCACAAAGTGGCACATGCATCTGGAGTTCATTTGCAGTGGCTGAAGGCCCTGGCATGCCTATTCTCTCTCTATCTCGCTTCTCTCTTCTTTCAAATAAATAAAAATATAAAAAATAAATAAAATAAAAACTTCTAGCAGCACACTTGAGAACTTCAAATTATACTTTTAAATAGCAACTTTATTGGAAAAATTATAGTAAGTGGAATTAAGAAATATTTATAACTGGAAAAAAAAACACCATATATTCACATTTGTCAGATATAGCCTGGCCAGTACTGTAGGGAAATATATACCCTGTGTTCTATTTTTTGTTTTGTTTTGTTGTTGGTTTTTTCCAAGTAGGGTCTCACTATGACCCAAGCTGACCTGGAACTCACTCCGTATCCCCAGATTGTTCCCAAACTCATGGCGATACTCCTAGCTTTTCCAGTGCTGGGGTTAAAGGTGTATACCATGATGCCTTGCTACCCATAAGTTCTGATCTTAGAAGAATGACTGTGGAGTTCATTCTTAGGAAGTGACAGGTAAGAGTTCAGAAACAAGACAGACATTAGTAGACATTCCAAGCAGGAAAATTCATATCCCCTGAAAACCAAGGAAAAGAGGAGGTGGCAACCTGTAAGAAACCCTGTGCATCTGGTACTGAGGGGAGGGCAGGCAGGTGAGGAGCAGGAATTTCCATCCTAGTAGGCTTCTGGACACTGAGGAAAAGGGGAAGCTGAGGGAAACCAGCAGAGGTAACAGCAGAACTGTTCTAAAAGAACTGTGTGATGTGACAGGGAGGTGGGGATGCCCCACAGACAGGGCACTCATTGGGAACACAGTGATGATTGATTGCCCAGGACTCTCGCAAGATCACTGCCTCAACATCTTTCTGATCTACGGTTCCTTTGGATGCGTGTCATAAGGTAATGGTAAGAAGGAGCTACTGAGCAATCTTAACTCAGCGAGGCTGAATGGCAGTCACACTCCTAAAGCTAAGGATTTTACCACCATTTATCAGAAAAGAAACATCAGCCTCACCTAAGAACATGTTCAAAAACAGAAATTCTCAGCCCCAACCTATACCTAT